>CABFOW010004124.1:43618-54247 GCA_902141385.1 Timema californicum | reverse complement strand
GGGTGATCCCCCCCCCCCCTAAACGGTTTCGCCCTTCTCACTACAAGCAAATAAAGGTACACTATCTCTAAATTCTATCTACCCCCACCAGTGTATTAGATGCGGATAGCCTGGACGGGTAGTAGGATTCAGTGAGAATAATAATTTAAAACTCGCTTCGGTTGCCACATGGTCTCTCGCCATAGACTAAACTGTCAATGACCAGGACCTCGGGGTTTGAGTCCCGGTCGGGTGGTCCAAAAATTAGTTTTCCACTTTCCTTAGACGCAAATGCGGGCACAAATCGTTTTTATTCAACCTTTTTGTTAAAAAAAACCAAATTTATTGTGATGACTACAGTTCCTTATTTAGATAATAGATTTTACATTGATATTTAATAATTTAATTTTCTATGAAAAAAAACAACTATAACGTTGAAACGACAAAATATTTGTTTAATGTTGGGGTTCCCCGACTTTTAACAGCACCAAGGCCTCCAAATATCTAAATCCGACCCTGCTCAGCGATGAATTGACAGCAAACAGATAGACTGAGCGTTATGTCTGATCGAGAGTTACGTTTGTTTGTAAGACAAGTAGAGAACAAGGAATTTTTTTTTTTAATATCCGGAACGTCTTTAGAAGATGAAATTACATGGCAAAATTTTTTTTCAACTTGTTTCACAAATCGCCTTGACCTTCCGGCGACCGATTCAAAATGTTGTTTGTTGAGAGTGAAAGGAATTTAAAGACCCTCATGGCCCCTTCATCCCTCTGCAAAACAAAAAAAGGTAGATTACACCTGCTCAAACAGTGGACATAATCTTCGCTAACAGAATTATGTCTGTACTCTATTAAACATTCGTGTCGAGCTTGCTTTTTTTTTTTTCAAGAGCAAATCCTTCACTCACCGTTGTCTACTGGCTTATCGCTGGCCATCTGGTCCATGCTGGCCAAAAGCTCCCGCCTGTCGGCGCGTTCCTTACGCCCGAACAGCACCATTCTTCAACTGTTTTCACTCACGCGAGGTTTAAAAAAAACACACACCACTACAATACTGTCGCGGCGACTACCATGCTCTCTATAGCCTTTTTTCGTCTTTAAAGTCGCTTTCCTTCGCCTCCGCGCGTGCGTACGTGTGTTTGTCGAGCCCACCAGTTCTGGCCAATCACGGCGCGAGGGCTCTACCCACTTCTCGGCCAATCAAGAGCGCGGACGGACTGGAACCTCTAGCAGGTTCAATTTTTTTTTCCTCTTCCGTTCGTATTTTAAATGTTGGGACTAGGGGATGACTATGAATGATGGATGATTTGTTGCTTCCTTTCCATTGTTGTGAAGGGTTGAACCGGTACAATCCCCACCCTCTTGAATTTAGTTTTAACTGCGTGAGTGAGGATGAGAAGAGGGCGAAGGAAAGTTTAAAACGTTTGTAAAATAACGATTTAAGAAGCGGAGTCTTGATCCTAATTTTAAAAAGTGTTTAGACAATATATAAATTATATGCTATTAATTAAATAATAAAAGATAATCGTTTTTATGCATAGTTAATAAAAGTTCAAACACATATTACTTTCTAAAATATGCTCTAAAGCAATAACACGTTTACATTATTTTTGGCCCGATATACTCCATTAAATAAAATTAAAATGTCTATTGTGTATGACCAAACACAGAATTATATAAATAAGGTACACGCAATCTAAATAATACTCACCGCTTCCAGATTTTAAAGAAAGTCCGGCCGTAGATGACAGACGTTTTGTAAATGGTTTAAGAACAACACCGCACAATCCGTCCTTCCCGGTGTTTTCGCTCATTCTTTTTCTGTCGTTTGATTTAATTGTCTTATCAGTAACATATTCACATGTCTAGTTTATTCTTAAAATCATATCTCAACACCTTAAGTTGGGCGAGGAACAAAATATACGTCATGATACACTGCGCATATCCAAGTAAAATTGTAATTTTGAGCGATCAATGAAGAAACCGAGATCGTTTGGTCCACATCATTTATTAATCCACACAAAATGTCAACATATGGGAACGCATCATCCTGTAATCGAAATGCGCGGCTTTCCTTTTGGATAAACGTTGTTTAGCTACTTGACCTTGTTTGTTTTATCAAGTGCGTTTAGATAAGAAGACTCCTGGCACCTTATACAACCGGCACGGACGACCATGTTCACTACCTGTTAGATTACAAGGTATACGAAAACCATCTCCAATAAATCATGGCCTCCTTGATGCGCGCGGTGGCTCCACTTTTAAAACAGTTCGCGCTCAAACTTTGACATTTAAACATCAAAGACTTTAGCCTTTCTACAAAAAGTAAATTTATTTGTTTAAGTGATGAACTTTTGTATATAATTTTGTTAATTAATAATCGTAATTTAATTATCATAACAACTTAAAAAAACTAAAACGTAAACAAAAAGTAAATTGACAAAATCAAATGTATATAGCAATATAATATTGTTTAAATTTGACAATCTGGCTAGAGTGGGTTATTTATATATTTATTTTTTTCCTGGGGCGGTCTAATCTTATTTGTTTAGCAATGATAGTCAACCAAGGCTACTTAAAATAAATAAGTAGGTACTTAGAATAAAATGACTATTTTTTCTTGACATTTTTGTGGGCAGTCACTTCGAATAAATTACTGTTGGGTAACGGAATAGTTAGTTGTACTTTAAATGGAACATAATACATTCCATAATCATGTTTTATATTGATATTATAAGACAATATATAAATTGAATTTGGTGTATAATTATGTCATGTCATGATTACTTTGTAAATAGAACTGTAAGTATAGCCAGAGCCAAACGTTAAGAAATGACAGTCAAATTGAATAAAAACTACTTATCGGTGGCGATGATAATGTGAGTTTGAACTGAACCGTTTTAGCAACTAACATAATATTTTTTTTTATTCAATCCATATAGTTTCAAATTTCTTTTAAGATTTAACACACCGGGAACAAAATCAGTTGGGAATATTAGTATTCTTTAAAGTTTAAAAACCTATATCAAAACACTACTTTTAGCTCCACCTTTTATTTTACTTTTACTGTCCCTTTATCAAGTGTGTCATTGGGCTGACTGTTGTATTACTCACTATAAAATTATCACAATATGTATTAATATGACTCATTTATATCCTCAAAATATGTCATGTTTATATTCTTCGCCCCCTTTCTTAGTTTAACTATGTCTATATTATTCATGATAAATTGCTCACTGTACTCTGTTTACTTTATTTGGTAGTATTACTGTATCTTCTGCTACTTACTTTGATTAACTGTAAATATTTTGTGTATTATTCATAGGAGTTCTCTGTTACAGTCCTGTGAAATTAGATTAAAAAAACTATATTTGCATACCATTTCATAAGGATATGATAAATAGGTTCGTGTTATTTAAGAGAGCCACTGGCTGGGTTTATATTCATGCATAACGCACTACTAACAGCGAGTAGTGTATAGCAAACAGTGAGAAAGAAGTTGAAATACACAAATAAAGTTAATTTAAATTAACTTTACCAAATAATTCTATAAAGTTAAACTAGAAGTAATCTATCTAGTCTGTAGAACACAGCACTAGTTTCACAAATGGCCACCACTCAATTTGAAGTTTCTCTACTAGCGCTATTGAACGCCCAGTAGTTTAACTCTTTACTTTCAATAATATTTTCATTATCTGCCTATTTACAACTACTTATCTCGGCACAGTCCAGTTGTCCACACTCGGCACGCCACACTCTACAGTTCAAAATGTTATTTGTATAGCTTAGTTTTGAGTTGTGTGGCCAATTAATTTAATAAACACTATATGGATATTGTTAAAAATTTAACTACCTATTTATAATGCTATAATATCAATCATAGATAGTATATTTAAAGATTTTAATGTGTGTATTTGTATAAACATTGTTATTTGTTTGCTAAAGATTAAAACAAATATTTCTACAACTCACCGGTTTGAGGCCCTGGGACATGCTAGGAAGTCAAATGCAATAGTAAGTAATTTCAAACTTCAAACCAACTTTATATCTTTTTAAAACATGAATGTTTTAATTCAAATCCTGGTCTTTATTTTGGGGGATTTTCAGAATGACTATTTTTTCCGTCATCTCTAAGCAAGTTTTGTTGACATTACTTAAAACCGACTTTTCTCATCGTGTATTATTTATATACAGTATAGACACATACCAATATACAGTAGGCCTACCTAGTAAGGATTCTTTTATAACCATATCTTTCCTCTTTGACTTATCAAATATCTTAGCACAGTCTGTAGCATGTCTTTCTACTGAGCTAAGGGTCCCGGATTCGATTCCTGGCATGACCGAAAAATTAATCATTGGTGAAACATGGGCTAACCATTTCATAGTGATGAATTAACGGTCGGGGGCTAGGTGTTGTGTTTGTTCTAGATTTAAGGAGGCCTAAGTTTACAAGTCGTGTGCTGATAAAAATCAGTCGATTCAGAAAGTTCACGTTAAATTTCTCAAATAAATGAACAAAAAAGTGAAAGGATGAAGTTGGTTTTTATCTTCTAACTAAAAAAAAATTACATATTAAACTTTGATTATAGAGTGAAAATGTCCGGTTCTGACTTTAATGAGCTGCTTCAAGCCGCCGAGCAGTTGTCGGCAGATGTTGAAGGCACGGGTGAGCTCCCTAGGGTTGAGCGGACACTACGTGAAGTTCTGGACGCATCCTCTGAACTATGGACACGTGTGGCCCAAACTGGGCCACAGAATATTCAAGCGTAAGTTGAAAATCAAAACTAAAATGTTTTACCTTTAAGGGGTGACCTGGCGGTCTAGGGGTAAGGTGTCAGACTTCCGTGCTGGCGGCCGGGGTTCAATCCTCGGTCCCGGCAAAGATTTCCTTCACCGTGGTTCGGATTCCACGTTAAACTGTAGGTCCTCCATTTCATCTCACAATCACCCTACCATTACACATTAGTGTCATTATTGTTGTTATTTTTATGATTATTGTTGTTGTTATTTTATTTTATTATTATTATTATTTTATTAATATTACTAGCACCGCATCTTACTACCCGTTCGGGTTACACGCACTTACGCTAATGTCTAGTGGTATGGGTGATTGTGAGATGAAATGGAGGACCTACAGTTTAACGTGGAATCCGAACCACGGTGGAGGCCTGGAATGCCACACATTCTAATGTTGAGAAATAACATTATCGCTTATGTTTTCATCATTACTTAGTAAACACACTTATAGATAGCTTCCAATTTTGAGTAGTATCAAATCAAAATCCTTATTTTACTGTCACAAAAGCTTCCCTACGAAATGATGACATTAACTCTTGGTGTGAAAAGTTATGTAACACAGGCTGAATGGGGGGAAAGTGTGGACTCTTAATGTCTTCTTGGTGTTACATGGTGGAAGAGATGGTAAAAAAAAATTGTAATAAAGACCCCTAGAATGAAGGAAAAATAACCTGCTTCGGTGGCCACATGGTCTAAGGCAGAGGTGGGCAACATATTTACAAAAATAAAAAAAATAGGTTCATTCGAATATTTAAAACACTACACACTGTTTGAAAAAATTTATTCAAGACATGTACACTTTGACTACTCACTTAACAACTGCCTCAGACGCAAATTTTGAAAATTGTTTCCAATTGGAAATTTAAGACAATTTATTGTAAAATTTGACAATTGTTTTGTCAAAGAAGTTGTGAACAGAAACATTAGCTGAGTATCATAATACGGAATGATTCCATTAATATGCTGGAAATATCAAGCTACAACCAATAATAATAATAATAATAATAATGATGATGATGATAATAATGATAATAAAAATAATATAATAATAATAAAAATAATATAATAATAATAAAAATAATATAATAATAATAAAAATAATATAATAATAATAAAAATAATATAATAATAATAAAAATAATATAATAATAATAAAAATAATATAATAATAAAAATAATATAATAATAAAAATAATATAAAAATAATAATAATAATAATAATAATAATAAAGCAAGAACTAGCGCAAATATAGAGAGCTGACCTTATCGGCTCTGGCACTGAAAGGGTTAATGATTTCCTACTCTTCCTCCAATGCGGGTACACTTCCTTTATATTCACCCTTCCTCATACCATCACATTAGCATAATCAGTACCAATATTCAGTAGCCCCATGGCTTCTTTGGTGCTGACTGACAGCTGACATCTGACAGTCAACATTTAGGTATATACCTAAATGTTGACTGTCAGAAGTGACAGCTGCTAAACACTTGTTTTTGCAGATCATATATTTCGGCGTAGGGATACATAATTTGGTCTCGTAACTTTTTAAAGCCGTCAGTCAGCACCAAAAAAGCCATGAGGCTACTGTATATGCATTTAACTTGAACAGGGAGTAATACACAGTGCTAGTAAAAATAATAAGGCCTACTTATTAATGTGTCCATAACGCTCAATGGTACAATACCACTCCAATATAAAACTAATAATGTCTCGATTAGGATGGCTTCCTAGGCTCCTTAAAACACTTCTTGAAAATAAATCAGTTTTTGATTATTCTTTCATTTAATAGATATTTTTAGATTTGCCTTGGCTATCAGGATTTCTTGGTTTCCCGAGGCAGTAGAAAAGCCAAATAGGAAATATTAGTTATTCGTGTCCTAATTTGATCTTAAATTACAATATTTATTTTATTTTTATTGGCTGTGAGCGTTAACAAACTACTTAGAAACCTTTTTATTTATTTTCCAGACACTTATTGTTGGGCTCGAAGGGTGTGGATTTGCCCAAGCTATCCCAAAAATTGGACACGCTGAGTACTCGGAAAACTTTCGAGCCTTTGGAGCCGATGTCTGATGTGGACATACAGAGTTTCTTGAAAAACGAACAAGAAAACGCTCTTTTATCCATCATTGAAGAAACAAACAAATCGGTATTTTATTTGTTTTTGCTAATTCACTATAAAATATAAGTTATGTGTACCTATTTTGTTGTCTTAAAATGTACCTCGGTAAGTTTTTTGTGTAATTAAATAATATTTCATTGTATTTGTGTATTAGGGCCTATTTCATCATACAGGTTTAAAATTTACACTTTATAAATGTTTTCTCTACTAAATATTGAATGACTACAACTGATTACAGTACTTATTTAACATTTAATCAAAGATTACTATTTTCTAATATACAAATATAAATATCATTCTACAATATTTTATTTTTATCAAAACAGTTTCAGGTTTATATCAGTCCAGATAAAAAGAACAATCATATAACGTAGTAACCCTGTCTGCCATATATGTACTCTCTTTTTAACTGAAGCATGAAAGAAGGGAGTAAGAGCAGCATACAGGCATGTGACAAGGATGGACAAGGCGAGGAATGAAGGGGGGAGAGAGATAGATAGATAAATAATAGATAGAGTAGGGGGAGGGAGGGAGAGAGATAGATAAATAATAGATAGAGAGAAATAGAGGTACCATATAGTTCGAGACGGACCTTGCCAGTGGCAGAAAACTGTGCACGATGATGATGATTATTCTATATTTCAAAAACAAAATACTTTATCATAACAAATATCAATAATTACCTGAGATTTAACCATAAAAATAGTGTTTTATAACTAAAAAGTAAAATAAAAAAACCTTATCCATATCCCTGGACTTAGGTGTGATTAGGTACATATTTATAGTAAATATGATTTAACAAAAAAAATTCAATGATTATATAACCATAAAAAAATGGCATAATTTTGTACAGATATTGTATACAATTCAATAGATCGTTCCCTAAACCATTTAGTCTACTTTTGAAAATTTGTAGTGAAAGCCCATGAAACTTACAACCACACTTCTTTAAATTTATAATTTAAATTTAACAATAATTAATTGTTCAAAACAAAAAAAAGAGAAACAAGTCTTCAAAGTGAAGTGAAATATGTAGAAATGAAAAAATCAAAGGTGTGTTGCTACAATTTTTTGGTTCGCCTGTAAATAATAAAAATAAAAAAAAGACTGAACCGGTTTTGAGAACAAACTCTTAAACTATTATGTGTGTTGTGGTAACAGTCTATGGGTAAAACCTTATTGCAATAGTCTTGAATAATACCTTTTAAAATTTTGTTAAAACAATTGTCGTGTGTAGTGGGTTCATTTTCATAACATGATGGTTACAAGCAGGGAAAACCTGGAAAAGTCACTCATTTTCTGATGTCAGGGGAAAGCAAGAAATGTCAGGAAATTGTATTAAATACATGGCAAAAATCACGGAGTTTAAATACTCTTCTACGAAAGCTGTAAAGTTCACACCTATATATTCTGCTACCCGCCTCGGTGGCGTAGTTGGCTAACGCGCTTGTCGTGTTGAAGCTCGACTGCTGAGGACGGGGGGATCAAGGTTCGAATCTCGGTCGGGTGAACTGGGGGTGGTTTTTCCTAAATGATTTTCCACTCTCCCTCCACGCAAATGCGGGTTCACTTCCTCTATTTCAACCTTCCCAATTCCTAATCCATTTGAGTAATTAGTACTTAAAGCGTATAACCCGAACGGGTAGTAAGACGCGGTGCTAAATATTATTATTATTATTATTATACATTCTGCTAAAATGAGACTGTTTTACATAATGTTTTTTACTACACATTTACATATTTCCTCAATCATTAACTAAAATAACTCGATAGGTTGCTTTAAAACTCAGCTTATAAGACTCTTGATGCTAGCATTTTCTTAAAAATTCGTAATACAGGGACATTTCTTAACACCTTCCAAGTTCTTAAAAAGTCTGTTATTAAGAAGTGTTTGCTATTTGGAAAAATACATATATTTTTTAGAGCACAATGATTGAATACATTTTAATCTATATTAACTTATATAATGTTAATATTAACTACAACAATCTAATTACTGCATTGTGCAGTATTTTAGGCAGGATAATTATGACTTAAGTGAATAAATATTGAACTGTACTTAACTTAATGTCAAGATTTAATTACATACATAACAGTACGCAAATAAAATGAAAATTGTTAATACTGGGCCTCCTGAAACCTATTGTGTATGTTTTCGTGGACGGCTAGAACAACCCTTGCTAATTACTCGGAAGGGGTACCACCTCGAAGTACAGTGCTGGTAGGAACGCCAGGCCTCCACCGTGGTTCGGATTCCACGTTAAACTGTAGGTCCTCCATTTCATCTCACAATCACCCTACCATTACACATTAGCGTAAGTGCGTATAACCCGAACGGGTAGTAAGATGCGGTGCTAATAATAATAATAATAATAATAATAATAATAATAATAATAATAATAATAATAATAATAATAATAATACAGTGCTGGTCATTTATGTAGGCGATTTTATGAATTTTAACTTAAGGGTGAAGGTGGGATATTTCACACTTTGTTAGAAGACATCCTGACATTCCTATAATAAAATACTTTATATGGACTGGTGTTTTCTATTACTGTTAGATTTTTACTCATAAATATGCATTTCTAGTAGTGTTTGTCTTTAAAATTGTAAAAGTACATTATTGGGAATTTGTTTCACTGTAAGAGCTAATGTTATTTTGCCGAAGAAATTTAAACTGTTTACTTTAAAGGAGAATCTGATATACAGAGGTGTTTTCTAAAGGAGATTTCACAGTTTATGTAGTAGGTGAAAAAATTGTCATTTTTCAAGGAAAATTAGAAAGTGGTTTAAACCCTTTGTTTAATTGGAAAAATCACCATATTTTCATCTACTACTTACAAATACATTGAAATATCACTTAACGAACACCTCTGAATAGCACATTCTTATACAAACGGAGAGTCTAAATTTCCCCAGCTAGACATCATTGGTTTTTACGGTGAAACAATTTGAGTTAGTAAAAATTTGAAAATGTTTTCTGGAAAAGTTAGGGAAGTTTATGAAGTAAGGTTGGTAGCTAGTTCGTATACTCAAAAGGCTAAGTTATTTATTATCTTGTGTCAGTGTTTTGAGGATGTTGAGAAACAGCAACTGGAGCACATGTTACATGAGTGGAAACAGGAGCAGCAAAGAGCCCTAAACACGTTGCTGGGTGCACCCGAAGACTTCAACATTGGCTTAGAGCATCAGGTACAGTTGAAAATAATAATAATAATAAAAAAAAGAACATATCTTTTTGTGATCAACATTTTACTAATTGGACCCATGGTGTAGTGGTCAGCCCACCAGGCTACCAACCTAGGGGTCTCATGTTTGATTCTTGACTGGTACCATGTGTATATTTCTCAAAGGGAAATTATCCCTAAGACCACCAGGGTTTGGCTAGTTAAGTTTAAGTTAGGCTGTAAGCATTTCCACTGGTTCCGCGCCCTCATACTCGCTATCACCCTCATACTCACCATCACCCTCATACTCATTATCACCCTCATACTCACTATCACCCTCATACTCACTATCAACCTCATACTCAATATCACCCTCATACTCACTATTACCCTCATGCTCACTATCACCCTCATACTCACTATCAACCTTATACTCGCTATCCCCCTCATACTCACTATCACCCTCATACTCGCTATCAACCTCATACTCACTATCAACCTCATACTCACTATCACCCTCATACTCACTATCACCCTCATACTCACTATCACCCT
>CABFOW010004124.1:0-42427 GCA_902141385.1 Timema californicum | reverse complement strand
TATTATTATTATTATTATTATTATTATTATTATTATTAGCACCGCGTCTTACTACCCGTTCGGGTTATACGCACTTACGTTAATGTGTAATGTTAGGGTGATTGTGAGATGAAATGTAGGACCTACAGTTTAACGTGGAATCCGAACCACGGTGGAGGCCTGGCATTCCCCACATTCACAAGATGTCTTGTCAGAGGTGAAGGAAGGGTTTGGTAATCAGATAAATCTGTGCCGGGACTGAGGATTGAACCCCGGACGCCAGCACAGAAGTCTGACACTTTACCCCTAGACCGCCAGGTCACCTATTACATCATATTGTTGAATTAATATGAGGAACGCGTCGGCCTAGGGTGTACACACATTTAAAAACTTCAGTTTGGTTTCAAATATTTGTCCGTCTATTTAAAATGCGCTTGATGTTGACCAATGCAATTAACAGAATATATTCAAAATTGAAATTGCACATTTACAGAAACACACAGTTCTAGCACTAGACTAAATTACTTTTACCTTATATCCATTACTGTTACCAACCAGTGGACTGGGTCAGTTTTTTTATTCAAGCCACACATTTTCCGCTACCAGCTGGCTAGGCCTGTCAGTAGCTTCATATACCTTTTGAAAGGGTAAACCCACATTTCACCAATGATCAATTTTTCATTCATGCCGGGAATTGAACCTGGGACTTAAGATCAATAGACAAACGTGCTACCGACCGAACCAAGGTGTCGGATAGATCACTAGATCATGATTTAAATTAGGAGAGATAGACAGCACATTTGCCTTAATGATACTGGAGTAGAAATTGTTGCAACTGGGAATTATTGTACGTCACAGGAAGGCCGCGTAGCTTACGATGATATTCAGAGTCTTGAAACTATCGCTTTCTGTACTGTAATAATGTAAATTCATGGTAGGATTGGCCGATTCATGACCCGGAGTTCATCCAGTGACAAACTGGCTGAGTAGTGATTTATTTTTATCTGATACTTCAGCAGAGAATGAAGTTAAAAATAAGTATCTCTATGTGGTGAAGGCATATTGAGTACTAAATGTAATTTATAGGGGTGAGCGAAGTAATTTTTTTAAATTCAAATACAGTTCGAATCGACCATATAAAATGCTTTCAAAGCCGTTCAATTACCTTGGATTATTTCAACTGGAAATTAATTTGTGATGTATGCAACGCCTTAAAATGCTGAGAAATGAATATTGATTATTATTGATGTGATTTTTTTTTTAATGTCTAGTCTTCATAATTGTCAAAGTTTGAATTTTTTTCAAAGTGAAATCTAAGCTAATATTTGTTTCAAAGCACAGTAGTTGTTTTTAAGCTTCATACACCCCTTTGGTTGCACAACCAATTGATAGTTTACGTAACCAAGTGTCGGTACCATTCCGTGGGCTGTCATTGTCAGAATAAAACATCTGGGAATAAAGCGCACGGTGACACTGATTCCCTGAAAACAGACCTTAGGGAGTGACCACACTACTTGATTGGACATGTGTCTGTTGACTTCTTGAGTTTCTTTTTTTTTTGTTCAACTGTAACCAAGGAAATGGGCCGTTCATTTGCGAAAAAGGGTTCACTGTGGCGGCTTTTATAATTAATTATTACTCCTAAATATTTAAAGTTAATGTTACGAGTCTTATTTTTTGTTCTCCTTAATGTAAAGTTTATGTTTTTCTCAATTGTATCTTAAATAAATTGACGTCAATTTATCTAAGGTAAAAGTTATTGGTAAAAAAATACATCTAGTTGTCTGCGGGGTTTGATATTTTACAGATACAAGAGCTACATGAACAACGTGGTGACGGGCAACCTTAAAGAGGCTCAACGGGGAGGGATTCCAGGGACATACCCGCTGGTGCGTAGCTTTGTCAACATTAGGGTCCCTCAGGGGTTGGCCGGACTAGAAGACGGGATGGTGGACGACCAGCCCGTATGGGCCCTGATCTACTACTGCCTGCGTTGCGGGGACATAAAGGCAGCTCTACACTGCATTCATCGAGCAAGGTCAGTTTCAGCCCAAGTGTCTGCTTGGTCATTGGCCTGATTTCTCGAAACGTTAGGGAGCAGGCGCTGAACCAAGACGTTTGACGTATATTTTTGTGCTTTATTCATCCCTCTTTCTGGCTGAAACTTGAGTCACACGTTCCTCGAAAATAGAGAGCAGAATCTGCTCGAATGGGCTAGCGATTCACACGCTAGTAGAAACGTATGTTGAACCATAATGCTTTGCAACACAAACCACAAACAGCCGGTTATCAAAATGTTCAATTTTCTAATCATTAATCATATTTAATTTATTTTAGATTACTGTCACAATGGGTATTGTCTAATCATTGTGCTGTGTCGTGAAATAAATTATAACAGAGCGAGAACGACAAACAAACTTTCCATTTAATGGGTTATTTCAAACCATTTCCTGTGAGAGGGGTCATCACCTCAATGTTAATACGGGTTAGTTTGGTTCTTATGTCCACTTTTATGTTCCTGTACACAGAAAATGTTCTCTCGTTGTCGAACATTATTTATGAGGATCCATAATGCTTTCACAGATGCTTCATCGAATCTAGGTTAATCTACTTTCATACCAAGAATGTCTATATTCACTTGATCCATTCTTCTTGAGAAACGAGGTCCTTGAAAACTGTATATTCTTGACCTTTAACAATTCTTTCAACAAAGAGGTTTGTAACCCGTCGGTGCTTCAAATGGCATTCCTTCTTTATACTGCTGTAACAATACAAATAGTGAGACCATTTCTACTATTATTATTTTCTTGTCAAACCACATATGTTTACACGAAACCCATTAAATCATAACAAAAACAAATGTGCTGGGATACGTTTCCATGAGTATTTCAATGTAACAAGAATTTATTGCCGCCACCATAAATCGCTATTATATTTCGAAATTTTCAATAAAAATTTCATGATTTCATTAAAAAAAAAATTGTCAATATTTTGTAAATATTTAATGCATTGCTAAAAACAGGTGTCTCTACAGGTGTCGTGGGCATAACTCTTTAAGGAAAACCTCTTTTTCCTTTTTAAGGTATTTTCACAATTTGGTTATATTTTTAATAAGGTATAGGAAAGGTGGATAGAAACATATAAAAGGGATGAACACAATATGACTTTAGCAATGAAAAGAATACAGTTTTCACTTTACTCTGCTGCCACTGCACGAAGCAGTAATGGCTGCATCTTGAGAACTGATTGTTACCACTCAGCTCAGTTCTCCGACCTTGGTGTAAAAGTCATATTGTTTTCTTTACCTTTTTAATGTTTTCTCTCTACTGTTTATAACTATGGATTATATGTTATTATTTGTTATTATTTATATTGTTATTATTTTATGTGTGTAGCCCACAAGTGAAGGAATTCTCTACGATTCTTCAAGACATAGAAAAGAGTCCGGATCTGAAACTGAATCCGCAGGCCGAGGTGTTTCTGCAGAGACAGTACAGGCAGCAAATTAAACACATGACTGATCCTTACAAGAGGTGAGGTTTGATCCGTTCGACTTGAACGCACCTGGTTTTACCGTACGAAACTTCATTCTAGTCGCATGATTTGTTTTTATTTTCCTAGACTTTTTAAAGCGAATCATATTCAAGTATTTTTTGTCATTTTGGTTGATATATCATTTTTGATTATAATTTTGATCCATGATTTGTAATTCAGATAATACTTTGTAAAAAAAAAAAAGAACAAAATTTGGCAATTATTAAGAGCGTTCATCATAGCAGACCCAACTCAGCTCCCGACTCGTATGGGAGTTAAAGGGAAAAGAAAAGACCAAGATATGCCAGAAATGTGTGCATTACATTCGTATTTGAATGATTACTCAACATTTTTCGCTGTGGCGATAGGCGACAAAGAGACACAGTTTCTTGTTAATAACTACAGTATGCCCCAATTATGACATAATAAAGATTTGTGCGCAGCTACAGTAGCCCCATGGCTTCTTTGGTGCTGACTGACAGTTCACAGCTGACAGCTAAAAGCTTTGAAAAGTTACCAGACCAAATTATGTATTCCTACGTCGAACCATTTGATCCGCAAAAACATGTGCTTAGCAGTTGTCACTTCTGACAGTCAAAATTTAGGTATTATACCAAAATGTTGACAGTCAGAAGTCAGCTGTGAGCTTTCAGTCAGCACCAAAGAAGTCATGGGGCTACTGTATTATCTGTGAAGCCATTCTAAAATGGTCAAAAACAGGCCTTTTCTATTCAGTTTTTATCCAAATATAATTTAATATCTCAATAATGTTCAGTTTTAGGAACTTCTATCAACTCTTTATCTACATTATTGTTTGATCAGAAATGATCCACGAGCAATAGTGTTTGTGTAAATTTACAATTTCCGGCCGACTGTATCACAGAATTTATTGGTATGTGATGCACGCTCTTAATAATAAAAAGTCAAAAGTTTGTTTTAAAACTAGCAGTGTGTACAATCCAATATTTTATGACTCTTACATTTGTATTTTATCTATGAATCCTAAATCTGAATCTTGGAAAATATGATCAACAAGATTTACTTTATTTAATTAACACTTAAGTCTCAAAAAATAAAAATAGTAACTAAATGTCAACATTGATTTGTTTTAATTTGTTCAATATAAAAAAAGTTATTTCCAATGGTATTTGATTTAAAAAACATTGGTCTTTACATTCATTTATTGGTCTGGAGTCTGGTTGTTAAGTTTATCCTATACATTTGTTGGGTTTAGCCATTGAAAAAAATACTAGAGATCTAAAACCAATTCAGATATTTCTTGAATACTTAAATCTATAATTCGAAGGCTTGTGCCGTAAATGCCAGGGTTATAGACTTGGTGTTCATGGCAAGTGCATCACGAATGTGGAGGGGAAAAGTTATTGAGTGAGCTAGTCTAGTTGATAATCATGTATGGAACGGTTGACATGCACATCATGGGTGATAATATTTGTTCAATTAAAAACATTGCTTTGACTCATAAAAGATGTAGTATTTTATGACTTTTTTTGGTTACTTTTAGTCTTCTTGAGGTTCAAGTTTTGGACTCCTGAAGTTTACTTGCGATCTTTGAGGGGAGTAGTTATTGAAAGAATTGAGGTTGTCATATAATTTTAAGAGATCAACTCTAACATAAATGTTAACACTTTGCATTATGACAGAAAGAAAAGTGCCCATAGTCATAAATGCAGCAGAAGCATGGACATTCAATGTAAGAGAATCAAGGGAAGTGGAAGCTATGGGAACGAAGTTTGGGAGGAGAACTTTAGCTTTAACAAGGCGAAACAAGATTAGGAATGAAGTTATCTGGGAAAGAGTGGGAATACAAGGAGTACATCAGATAGTAGAGGAAGCAAGACTGAGATGGTATGGACATGTAATGAAATGTACTGATTGTTTTGCTCCTGTCCTAGGGCTGTGTACTCCGTTATCTCCGCATGCGATATCGACTACGACCACCCGGAAGTGGCAAAAGCCGCCGACGACTACTTGTGGTTCAAGCTGTGGCAAATCAGGGAAGAATCCTTGCTACCACTTGGGGAGCCCCACTCAGGAGAGAAACTCACCTATGCTCACCTTCAGTCTCTGATACTCGAGGAGTATGGTGAGTATCATTTCAGGGATTGAGGTCTACAAGGAGAATGTATAGTTTGTAATTAAGAATGTGTGAGGATTTGCTTGAACTTGACTTGAAGATTGTTACAAAACTATAAAAAATTCGAGTACTCAGATTACCCATGCTGTTTCGGACAAATAACTGGTGTCCACATTATAATAAAGTATAATAAATCACACTTTTTCAACACAAACTATTTATTTAAACAAAAAACATATCAAAAGGTTATAAACTGTGTGAGGCCTCGTCGGGTAGATTAGATGTTACCTCTCGGTCATTCATAAACGAGGAACTCTCCTACAGGCAGGTGATGGCACAACTCTTTCCTATGTTCATGGTGCATGGGACGGTCTCACCATCCAGCCCCGGAAAAGGAGCGGGGAGAGAGTATGCTAACGTGCATTGTACAGCATTACACTACGCTACATTACACTAAGGCATGAACAACAAAGTATAAAAATGACACCTTAGAAATCATTATAGATTCCAAATATATTTGGATCACTGTACAGACGGCGATTTGCTCACAAATCGTTGATCTTCTAGTTTTTTTGGTATTGTGTCTTACTACCTGTTCAGGTTATACACCTATGTTTTAATTACGCTAATATAATGAGCTAGGGATGGGGAAGGTTGGATTTAGAGGAAATGTACCTGCATTTGTGCGGAGACAGATTGGAAAACTATTTTGGAAAAAAAAACACTCTCATTACACCCTACCTGGATTAAAACTCCGACCTCCTTGTATTCGGCAGCTTAGCCTAACACGAGAATGACGCCTTAGATCATGCGACCACCGAACTAGGTGACCTTGTAGTTGGTCATGCAAAACCACCCCTATCTTTCCATCCCTTCCACACATGTGCGTGCGCACACACACACACTCTCTCTCTCTCTAATCAAGCTCTCTCACTCAATAACAACCCCTGTCTCCTATACATCTCCCCTCCCCCACTAGCCAGCATTCTCCACCCCCATCTTGCTACAGAACAAATACTAAGACTGTGTATTTAAGAGATTAGCGGCGACGAGTGAAAAATACAAGCCGGAACACCGAGCACGTTTTGTTTCGCAGCCGAAACTTAACGGGAAATAGCCAATCCCGCCCGCCTGACTTACGAGAATGGATAGTTTCCCTACATTTTCCTGAGCTATCGGTATCCTTTCCAGCCCTACTTTTTTATAACAAAAATAAATGATTCTTGGAACATTGAAGTTTGTGCTTATGGTCTATGACAAAAACTCAACTGAAATATTTTTAGTACAAATATTGATCTATTTAACCTGAACCAAACCCTTCCTTCACCTCTAACAAGACATCTTGATAATGTGGGGAATGCTAGGCCTCCACCGTGGTTCGGATCCCACGTTTAACTGTAGGTCCTCCATTTCATCTCACAATCACCCCACCATTACACATTAGCGTAAGTGCTGTATAACCCGAACGGGTAGTAAGACGTGGTGCTAATAATTATTATTTAACCTGAACTTGGTAAAAAAAACTTGTTTTTGTTCAAACTGTTATTATATTTTGTAATCACTTGATGATCAAATCTTTGTCTGGCTGTCAAATTTATAATAAACCAACTATATTTGGGTCGAATTTCCTTTTTTACTGAATCTGAATTTTTATTCTACATACAAATCCTGAATTTTTAATTTGATCTTAGAAAAAATAACTAGCCTTAGTTTAACTTTCTAACATTGTTACGATTGTTTTTCTCCTTTAATCTTGATTTTGTTAACATTAATTAGCTAGTTGTTATAGAAAATAGAAATATTAGCCAAGGACACAGACAAACATACACCAGACCCTCAGTCTCCAGGTTAAAATGGCTGCACTCTGTGGGAAAGCTTGAGTCCTTAAACACGGGGATCGCTAGGTGCCATCGAGGGGCATTTTAAACATAGTTTCACTAGAGAGAATCTTGAGTCAACAAAGCTAGGTTCAGGTACCAACCTAACCCCTCTTCACATAATCCTACCTCACAAAGCGCTTACTCAGACTGTTCATTATGATTACATGTTAAAACTGAGGCCCGTAACAAGAACACATTTGTAAGTGCTGTTATTGCCTAGTTCAAGGAATGCCAACGATAAAAAAAAATAGTGAGAGCTAGCATTCACTTAAAATTCAAATCAATGATCTGAAATTTCATGTAACAGGGTAGGGTGTCTACTGGGTCACGAAAAGCGACTAATTGCAAAAAGAAGGTCACACGAGTCCCTGAAAAGTCACAAATTCTCAATATTCTGTTCATAAAGTCACAGAAATATTTTTGTTTGAATTTCCTGCGCACCGTAACAACGTGAACGCATCAAATGTCCAGCCACCCACTAACCATGATGCCATGCGCTCGCCGCAAGCTGCTTGATTGTTTTTTTTACAGTGATACCAAGGACAAGTTTAATGTTCGCCATCTAGTTAAAGTTTAATGTTGAGTGCATTCATTATGCCTGTATATACATTATATAATGTTCGACAGTTTACCGAAGGAATATTATGGTCAAAAAATATCACCAAAAAAGTCAACTATTTTTCTTTCTCCAACTCAGCGGACATCCTGTGTAAGAGTGTTAAAGACATGGTGGCTACAGACAGGGAAAACTTGGAAAAGTCAGGGAATTTTTGGATGACAGGGAAAACAGGGAAATGTCTGGGAATTTAACAAATATCTCTAAAATATCCCATTAATTTCACAACTAACTACTAAAACAAAAAGTTAATAATACCTAAATAAAATAACATTTTAATTGTTGAAATAACTGATAAATCCGTTTATGTTTAGGAGATACACACTTTTTTTAATATATGATCAATAATAACAAAAATCATCATCCACATTTAAAACTGGAAAAAAGTAGTCAGGAGAAATTGAAAAAAGTTTCCTGTAAAAGTCAGGGAATTTTGTAAAATATGTTTTGTAACCACCCTGTAATGATTTAAACTGTTAATAAGTATAACAGCTCTGAAAAATATTCAAATTCAAAATATGAAGTAAAATAATGGTTTTAGGTGTGCGTGAAGCTTTGAAAGCTTCAACTTTGTCTCAAATAAAATAAAATTGGTTCTTCACACACCCTTAAATAATTATTAAAAAAAATCTTGAATCTGAATTTTTTTTTTCTTGAAACCTCAAATCTTTTTAAGGACTCTCTTTTTCTAAAGATCCATCAGTAAAACCAGCTTCAAACTTCTCGGAAACCTTCTGTCCAAGTGAATTACAGGTGAATCCCTTTGTTCTCAGGCGAGAGCCACTACAATGCCCAGGAGAAGCCCCTTGTGTACTACCAGGTGCTGTTCCTGACCGGACAATTCGAGGCGGCCCTCGAGTTCCTCTTCCGTGTGGACAAGTTCCGTGTCCACGCTGTCCACATGGCCATGGCCATGCACCAGCAGAACTTACTCGCCCTGCCGGCATCTTTCGACGCTTCACTCTGTTAGTCTTGGTTTTTACTACAACATTCGTCCATGATAAGTTTAATATTCTGTGGAAAAAAAAGAGATGGATCTTATTCTATTAAATAAAAAAATTCCTCGAATTTTTTTTCAACAAATCTTGAATTTAAATCCAAAAATGCTCACATGCTATGTGAGATTTAATGTACTTTTTTAAGCAAATTCGAATCGATTATATGAAAGATTCTTGACGCAAAATAAAATATTTTTTTTAGTAGTTTCATGGTTGAAAAAATAATATATTGTGGTTAATTATTTAGTTTTATGGACTAAAATTGCTTGGTAAATATTTATTGCACAATAGCTCATAATATGTTGTTTTATTCTGATAAATTTAGTTATCTTAATAACTTACAATTCATTTACTTCAGATATTTTTGTGGGAATATGCAATGGCAATAATTGATCATACATAGATTATTTCATCTTTCAATATTTTTATCAACAAATTGTCTAAGCCGGAATATTTTCAAATCGAAGTCAAAGCCGATATTTGTTTCGAAGCCAAATCACTAAGTTTTGAAGCTTCACACACTTCTACTGTTCAGGTTATATACCTTAGCACTAATAACACTAATATGCTAAGGATGAAAAAGGTGGAATTTAGGGGAAGTATACCTGCATTTGTGTAGAAAGAAACTGGAAAACTATTAAGGGGGAACCACCCTCACTACACATACCAGGATTTGAACCCACTCTCCCCTTCATCAGTGATCCAGTATTTTGCGAGAGCGACGCCTTAGCCCATGCAGCCACAGAAGTGGGTAGGCTTACTGTTTTTGTATGGATATAAATAATTGGGAGTTTTTAATCCGAAGGTTGGCTGGTTGTGCTTTATCATACAACCGGAGCAAACGGCAAGCGGTGTCACCCACCCACTCCATTTCGGGAGCGAGGACATGCATTAGGGAAGTAATGAATAAGCGCGGTGGTTTACCTTGCCTTCCACAGTGAATTTCTGCGAGTGAGCAATAGAGTGCTGGAAATAGATCATACTATTTTTATAGGGGTCTCTTACATGCCCTGATTGACATGGATTGAGAGCTCTACTCTACTTTCCTTCTGAAGGATGTTACGATACTGATTTTTAGCTCGATGTACACTATACAGTAAACTACCGACTATCTGCAGGCAGATTATCCGTATTTCGGCTTAATCGCTACATCGGTAACTGCAGGGGATACATTTTTAAGAAATGTTGCGTTGATGGAGAACACAGGGCTACTGATTGTTGCATACTGGCTATAGAGGCAAAAAGTTTATGCATTGGGGGAGGAAGACTTTTGGGGTTGTACCTGCTTAACTATCTGAACAGGAAGATGATGCAGTACTATCCGACAAGCTAGTGTTAGGGAAAATACACGGCGGGATAAGGAAAAGGGAATCGGCTGCGACGAAGCATAAGACTAATACAGGCTTATTTAAGTCATATGTGTATTTAGAGTATACTGTAAATTGATTCAAGGTGTTTTTTTTTATCTATTACCGTAGTGTGTGAAATATAATGATGTATTCATAGACGCGGTCACAATAGGTGAGTACTAGTTTAAATTGATTTCGCTACACTCTCTTGTTTTATTAAATATGCGGGTTGAGCACAGCACTCGTTTCCTGTTAACTGTAATATCTTTCTCATTTTTTTTTTTTTAAATATACAAACGTTGGATTAGTTTTGGAAACATTCATTACATTTAATTTGGATTCGCTTCTAACCTTAAGGTGTGCTTCACACATCCAAACCAAAGGCCACCAACCTTGATTAGTCACCTGCTTCGGTGGTCACATGGTCTTAAGCGCTACTATCGCATTAGACTAGACTGTCAAATATGGGAATATCGAGATTCGAGTCTCGGTTGGGTGTTCTGAGGTTTTTTTTCCCCACTTTCCCTACACACATGGGGGTTCAATTCCTCATCCTCAAAACCATTTTAGCGTAATTAGTACATAAGTGGTGCTAAAAAAAATATTGAAGTGACTATATGATTTAGCATTATATAAATTTGTTTTGATCGAGTTATTAATTATAAAGTTGATTTAACAGTTATTAAAACTTTCAATAATTCTTCCTGATGGATTACTGTATAGTATATGAAGGGAACAATTTATGGGAATGGGCTGACAAGGGGTATGCAAGCAGAAAAAGGTTGGGAACCTCTGCCTTAGACCAAGCAGCCATCATAACAGCACGTCTCTCCAGTTTCCGAATAATTGGCTTCCTTTGAAAATCAGTCTGTATTTAACAGTTTTCGTACATATCACGTGTTTCTAATCAGTCATTATTGAATCAGCTTCGTAATATTTATCATTTTCTTTTAACTTAACATAACTTAAATAAATTAATTCCACAGTGACCGAGGATAGCAAGTACCGCGGAGCTGCCCGCAGACTCAACTATGCTCGTCTCATCATCCTGTATGTGCGGAGGTTTGAAACCACAGACATCAAAGAGGCTTTGAATTACTATTATTTCCTCAGGTAACGCCTCATTGCTCATTGCTCGGACTTAGAAACAAACTGACTGACTTAATAGTCATCAAATCGAATATATTATAATATATTTATTTAAGGAAAACCTCTTCGCTTTATAAACTACATTTTGCTATATTCGGAAGAGGATACACAAAAAAAAAAATCTATCGCTACCACTTATTCCCTCAATATAGGTTCCATTCTTAATGAACCAAGATAAAATGAAACATAGGTCGAGGGATTGAACGGTAACGATAAGTTTTCTTCAAGATGCAGTTATTAACTTTATATCCAGTGGCGACAGTGCATAGACAAAACGTACCTGATTAAGTGGGGAAAAAAAGGTTTCTTTGAAGAACCTTATGTTATTTAAGCTTAGATGCGAATTATTGTAACAGTAATATTAGTTTTTAAAATATTATTAACAGAAGATTATCTCCGATGTAGTTAAATAAATATTTTTGGCCAAGTTCATCCAAAACAAAATAGGGTGGTTTCCTGAAGTTCATAAAAAAAGGACTTTATAAATACTTGTAATTATATTTGGAAGAAGGTATAGGAAAGGTGGATAGAAACTTTGGTTTTCTCTTTTAGGGAGTTGCGTTGCGCGTTTCACACTCCTCCCTGATGAGTTCCGATAGAATGAAACCTAGGTCGGGGGATTGGGCGGTGACGATCAATTTTCTTTAAGAGACATCCATTACCTCTTTGTCGATTGGCAGCAGTGTAAAGTGTGAACTGTGTTCTTCTTTTCATTGTACAGGCCATATTTTGTTCGTCCCCCTTTTATATGTTTCTATCCACCTTTCCTATACCTTTTTCCAAATATAATACAATTACCTCATAAAGCGAAAATAGGTTTTCCTTATAGAGTTAAATACTTGTAAGTAGTTCTAATAAATTTTTCTAGCTTTCAGATATGGCCCTTCCTTTATAAATATGATTGTGATGACTGAAACAAAAAACTAATTTATTATGCTGGAACTACCTTTAAAATGGCACATATTTGTTTTAATTTTCGACACCACGTGTGTTCATACAGGGAAATAAAAGGTCCAGAGAATGAGAACTTGTTTGCTATGTGTGTGGCAGACCTGGCACAAGAGACCCAGCAGTTTGCCGTTCTCTTTGGTCACCTCAGGCAAGATGGCTGCAGGGCTCCAGGACTCGTCGACACCTTCCAAGGAGCGCAGGTAACCAACTACGCAGGGGAAACTGATGGGAACAAACATCACATGTTTAGGGAAGTGCGCCAGAGTTTGATCCTCAACGATTGCACCGAGACACTGGTGTTTCTCATTCACTGCCCATGCTAATGCTGGTACAATTCTTCTGTATCATCCCCACGAATAACACAACTTAGTCAGCATACATCCTAAGAGACTGTCTTACCCCACAGATAACATCTAACGCTTCCATTGTTCTTCCTTCTTTGTTTTCTTGAATTGTTCCTCAATTCTTCAATTATTATGCTCCTCCCTTCTCTTTCTTAGTGACACTGTTCAAATTCATCAATCTCCTTGGGATTCTTTCATTTTCCAACCTCATTAATTGTCCATACCATCTCACCCTTGCTTCCTCTACTATCTCATGTACTCCCACAAATACTGATGTATTTTATTAAAGTGAAAACAACCAAGAAGTTTGTATATCCCATATCTTTGATTTTGTTCCAGGTTGATCCTCTCTTTGTTATAGAGAAGGCAGCATCAGTTTCTGAAGAGAGAGGCTTGACGGAAGACGCCATCAATCTCTATGACTTGTCTGGGGTAAGTGTACTGGATTGTTATTAAATGAGTGTTTGGAAGTATTGAATTTCTTTGAATGAAACTCTCTTGGATGATAAAATCATTTTCAATGTTTTGTTGGTTATTGGGTCATCAGTTTTGGCTTCTGCTCTGGTTAAGGCTCGATTCACACGTTCATCAAAATCAGAGAAGCAAAATCTGCTTGTGCAGCGCAGGAATTGACACGCTGTTTGTTGACCCATTATGCACTGCAACGCAAACTTTAAACATCTGATTATCAACATATTTTATTTTATAGTAGATAAACATATACTTTAGATCAAACTCCCGTTGGTTGTTTTCAAATTATAACTCTGTGTCATGGCACAATCCAATATATCGATACACACACTTTACAGACGTGTGCAAATTATTAGCACTTTTTATGTTTTTGGTGTTTGTTGTGATAAAATTCGAATATGATGTTAGTTAGCAGTACTTAATTAAGCTGGAACTTGTATTTTGGGTACGTCATAGTCTTATAGATATTTCTGTTTCATTTTCTGTCAAGTTTGGCCCAACATTTTATTTTGTTTTTGTGTCAGTTTGCAATCGTACTGTTCTTAACATTATTTTTCGGTTGTGTGTGTTTGGAAGTAAAAATCCTCCCTGCTCCTTCCACTTGCCTTTGTTTAGTGACTGCTTTGTTTTGTGCTTGGCGGTAGTTCTGGCAATTCATCCCATGGCCGGAGTCACAATGGGTATGGCAGGTGGTNGGGGGGGGGGGGGGGGGGGGGGGTAGCCGGAAGTGGTCTGGGGTTCTGTTTTCTCGCAGTTGTAAGGAGACCTCAGTGTAATAAAGATGTCACACCGTGAAAGAGAGCACGAATTGAAGTTCTTTCGAAAGCTGGAGGTTTAACAACTCAAATTAGTCGGATTATAGGAGTAAGTACTAGCTATGTTAAGCGATTCTCACAGATGACGGATCATAAACGTACCACACCACAACGAGTGGGCAGGTGCGACATAAAACGTGCGATATCGCCCATTTTAAAGACAATTTTATCGTGAGAGCTGCTTAAAAAATGAAGCTTGACATTAACTCAGCTTCAGGCGGTTGCTCCGGAACATAGACGAGAGCTATCTGCTAGCACTATTCGACGTAGGCTTTCCGAAAGCGGATTAAAAGCAAGAAGTGAAAATCAAAAGCTGACACCTGCCATGATTGGGCCATGTCACACAAGGACTGGATACCTGAAGACTGGGTAAAGGTAAATAAAGTACCAAAAATGTATTAAAAGTAAAATTATCGTTATTTTAACAAAAGTTTTGATGTAATTTTCATTTTGCTTTTTCATTAATTTGCTTATTATCAAGCGAATAGTGAAAATACTTGTTTCAGGTATTGTTCAGTGACGAGACGACTATCTCTGCTGTTGAAGGAAACCCTCAGTAGGCAAAAAGAGGGCCAGTAGAGGAAGGAGTGTGTAGTGCAAAATGTAAAACACCCCACTAAAGTTATGATTTGGAGCAGGATTTCAATTTATGGGACTCGTAAAATTCATGTAGTTCAGGGGAAACATGAATGCTGGACAATACAGGGAGGTGGTATAAACGTGTGTGGTACCTATGACGAGGGAATGGTACCCAACAGGTGATGGAATTTTCATGCCACAGGGCAAAACATGTTACAAGCAAACTGCAAGAACAGAACATATCTGTGTTGGAATGGCCCGGCGACAGCCCAGATATGAACCCTATCGAGTCTGTGTGGAGTGTTTCGAGGAAAGAAGTGAAACAGAAGTACCCGACAACCGAGGAAAGTCTAGTAAAGCGCATTATATCTGTGTGGCAAAATGATGAAGAAATTGTACAAATGTGCCAGACAGCAATAGAGTGCATGTCACGTCGAATTGCAGCCATAATAAGGGCTAAAGGGTGTCATACTAAGTACTAAAAAGAGTATAAAAACTCTAAGTAAAATAAAAATGTATGTAGGTATAGTTTGGTAAAAGTTTAGTATCAAATAAATTAATTATTTCATAATTAGAAAATTGCTAATAATTTGCACATGTCTGTACGTTCACGAGTTATTTCAAATCTCCTCACCACGGCCAATGAAGCTGTCTGCTTGCTGTTAGCTCTACAGCGCATGTGCTGTCATATGCACATGCGTACTAATTTGAGATTTGGTTGTTTCTCCCGCTCTGAAGATCTCGGGCAAAGCGAACAAAGCCGAGATAAGTTGAACTTCAGCAGAACAGTTCGCGCCGATGAGGCGGAAATCTTGATTGGATTAGAGCTCATCATGTGGCCACGTCTGTTTTGCACTTGTTTATTGGCAAATGTGTGAATCCAGAGTAATGGTGTACAAAGTTGGAATATTTTCAAACCAAAATCTAAGTTCGAATATATTATTTTGTGTTGTTACCCATCTCACCCCGTTGACAAATCTGTCAGGTTGGGTTAGTGGGTTGGGTTAGGTAGCATCAAATAATTGTGTGGGCCCACTAACAGTTGTTAATTGAGCAGGAACTAATTAGAATAGACAGAGTGTGATGTAGTTGAACAAGTTTGGTTAAGAGTTAATTAAGAAAGATCCCCGCGACTGTCGGTGTCCTAAAATTCAGCAGTCAGCTTGTCAACCTTGCCTGGATGTTACGTCTCCCTGGCACACAAAGCTCGTATTACAACACGACTCGTGGATCACTAGACTTTTGAGGAGCTCAATCTCCCCCGTCTAATACAGGGACACTGCACCCGGAATATTCTTCCAGACTTATCGACCAGGATGCATCAGAATGCAAAGCACTAGAAGGCAGACCCCTTAGTCTGACTCTCCATTTCTCCCTCTCGATTTGATAAAAACTAAGGGGTCATACATCATTGACCTGCTTCAGTGGCCGCATGGTCTAAGGCATCACTCTTGGGTTAAACTAGACTGCCAATGTCTGGGAGAGTGGGGTTTGATCCCCGGTCGGGTGTGCCGAGGATGGTTTACTACTCTACCTCTAAATTTAACACCCCCTCATCCCTAATTCATTAGCGTAATTATTACATAAGTATATAACCTGACCCCCATCAAATAGGCTCTTTGGCTCTCCGAGTTTGTCATCAACTCATTCATTCATTACCAATAGTTGCTTTGCATGTAGGTTTTACAACATTTAACGACATTAAAACATATTAACTCGAAAAGCTGGAAGATTTCTGCTATCTAGGAAGAAGATTACTGCAAACGGTGAGATCCAGGAGGAAATAGGACAAAGTATGTGGAAGAGTGGACATTCTACCGTGTGGTTAAGAATATATATAATCTGGCTATGGACTATATGGAAAAAAAGGCCAAAACATTGTTATTTATGGCATATTATCATCCGATATTGACATACGGCTCTGAAACCTGGATATGGAGGAGGCAGTGAGAATGTAACAATAAGAGACAGGATGAGGAATGAAATAACTAGTTAGAAGAGACACTGAAGAGAAAATATTACTGTGGTTAGGTCATGTGATGATAAGCGAGGAGGATATAATGTCTAAGAAAGCCTTACAGAACAAAGAGAAGGGCAGAAGACCCCGGACAAGATGGATGGACCAAGCGCAGGAATGAAAGATAAAGGAAGAGACTGGCGACACGTGGCTGAGGGAGGAGTCGGGAGAGACCGACAGGAATGGAAGATAAAGGAAGGGACTGGAGACACGTGGCTGAGGGAGGAGTTGGGAGAGACCGACAGGAATGAAAGATAAACGAGGGGACTGGAGACACGTGGCTGAGGGAGGAGTTGGGAGAGACCGACAGGAATGGAAGCTAAAGGAGTGGACTGGAGACACATGGCTGAGGGAGGAGTTGGGAGAGACCGACAGGAATGGAAGATAAAGGAGGGGACTGGAGACACATGGCTGGGAGAGACCGACAGGAATGAAAGATAAAGGAGGGGACTTGGAGACACGTGGCTGAGGGAGGAGTTGGGAGAGACCGACAGGAATGGAAGATAAAGGAGGGGACTGGAGACACGTGGCTGAGGGAGGAGTTGGGAGAGACCGACAGGAATGAAAGCTAAAGGAGAGGACTGGAGAGGATGTGCCAGACGACCTGCGGAGGCGGAAACGTTGGATGATGATAATGCCGAAGAAAAAATATGATGTTGCCACCTGATTGCTGCCGTAGTAACTCTGACAATAGCGTTTGTATTACGTCAGACTTGTACACAAAAAGTACAGGCTCTGACAGTTGGAAATAAATATCACCTGCTGCAAAACATAACTTGAGGTATTAAATATTTTTCACAAAATGTTTTATTCACTATATTATTAACATTAATTTGTGATGAATATAACGGCACAAAAATACAACAATACAAATTTGTATTTTAAACTTTAAATGGGCAACCTTTTGGTCTAATGGTCAGCGTTCCTGGCTGCTGTTGTAGAGTTCTTGGGTTCAATTCCCGGAGATACCCTAAGTATTTTTCCTGCAGGGGAATTGTTAATGTGGTTGCGATGGTCTGGTTTTTTAGGATAAGTTAGATTTAAACCGGGCTTCAGATGGTTGTCCAGCTACCAAATCGGGTGTTACTTACAAATATGACAGATGATTTCATCAGTTGATTTTTTTCTTCTTATTGTTGGGGTAGCGCTAATAGTTGGCGGTCAGACGGTCGAATATGCTGACCACCAGACATGAAATGGAAAATTATGTCAGATGAAAACATCTATGCACAGCCTATGGTTGCGTCTGTTACCAAACTTTCCCGACCACTGGCACCTACCTACATGATCCCCCCAATCTCAAAATTCTGTTACATATCCAGCAGTAGAAGTTTGAGACTGTCTAGCCGAAAAATCCTGATGGCATGGGGAGGGGGTGGGAGAGTTTTAAATATGTTTATTAGCAAAGAGTCATAGTTGCCAAGTCGGGAATTTTACCTTTGAATCAAAGTTGAAGCTGATGGATGAATGTTTAGGTTTGGACCTCAGTGGCATCAAACGTTTCTTCATGTGGTAGGAAGCAGGGAGTTACAAGGGATTTGCTTTGATCCACAATTTGTTGCAAAAAATATATTATTTTTACTCCAATCCTTTTAATTTGATTATGTGCATTATATTAAAACTAACCCTCCTCATATTCCCTAGGATAAGATTATGTTAACCCACATCCGTGATTGAATGGTCTATTAAGGCGTCACTTTGGCAATAGATTGTTCTGCCCATCGACGGTCATATCGGTGTTTGAATCCTGGTCAGATGTACTGAGAATGTTTTTTCCACTCTTTACACAAATGTGGGTGCACTTCATATACATCCATTCTTCCTCATCCATAACACATTAGCGTAATTAGTACAAAAGTACAGTCCGAATGAGTAGTGAAAGATACTGACAAAAAACCCAAGCAAATCATACATATAAAAAAAATTTTTTTTATAAAACTGTTTAAAACAAAATTAGTTTTTTTAGAGGCATGATACATGTCCCAGCAAGTGACCCCAGATTTTTTCTTGTCTCAGAACCACCAAAAAGTGCTGTCGCTGCTGGTGATGCTTCTGAGCCAGGTGGTACACCATCCTCCAAAACCAGGCTCCCTGCGCTCCAGACTCCAGGAATACTCCGAGGTCTTGTCGGAGCGATATTCCGGACAACCCCTCTCCTGTTCAATGGAGACTCATTCGACTTTCCTCGTCCTTAGAGACCTGCTGAACTTCTTCGACCTCTACCATCTCAAGGACTACCAACACGCGCTCGAAGTAACTATTGCAAACAGAAATATAAAGTATAGTCTGGACTAGGGAGCTGAGCCCCGTTAATGTTGGATAAATGGGTTCGTCGTCGAAATGCTAGCAGCATGCAACCCAGTAAATGTCTGTATTTCGACAAACATCAGAGAATGTTACGAGGCTTGGCTCGGCTCAAAACTCACTGGACGGCGCTGCGAACCGATCCTCGAGCTAAACCACTTGCAACTTTAAATTATTGTTTTTCACAATTAACCTTCTGTCACACTCATTTGAAATATTAGCTGATTAGTAGATTGTACTACACCTTGAAATTTTGTTTGAAATTAATATTTTTTTTGTAATCAACATATTAAATATTAACTGTGAATTCGTTTTATAATAGGCCGAGGCAAATAAATAAAAATTAATTCAATATTTAAAAATTAGATAGTACCTACTTTAAAACAATATTTACACTTATATGATTAATCACGTGTTGTAAACTGTACAACGATGGTAATACTTTATCTTATAAAGTTTGTTGCACACTTAAAAAAATAAGTTGGAAACTGCCTCTGGGGGGAAAAAGGGGTGGATAAAGAATAGACTGTCACCCTGGGTAGATTTTATGGGTAAATATGTCCCAGCCCACTTCATTGGCGTAGCGGTCAATGCGTCGATCTCGTGTTAGACTGGCATGCTGAAGGCGGGGAGATGAGGGTTAAAATCCCAGTTGGAGCTTTTGAGGGTGATTTTTTCTTGTATGGTTTCCCCACTCTCCTTCCACGCAAACGCGGGTATATTACCTCTGAAATGTTTCCTTTCTCATTTCTACCCCTTAAGATTAAGTATCATATATGTCTTTATTATTCATATATATATATATACTCTTTAGAAACTTTAAATATATATTGCAGACTGGTATAATGGTCACCAGTTGTTAATTAATTAATTAATATTTAATTAATATTTAGCACCGCGTCTTACTACCCGTTCGGGTTATACGCTGTAAGTACTAATTACTCTAATGGATTAGGAATTGGGAATGTGGAGGAAGAGTGGAAAACCATTTAGGAAAAACCACCCCCAGTTCACCCGACCGAGATTCGAACCTCGATCTCCCCATCCTTAGCAGTCGAGCTCAACACGACAAGCGCGTCAGCCAACTACGCCACCGAGGCGGGTCACCAGATGTTAAGAAACATAAATGTTATTGCGAATCCTTCCTGCACACTTATGGATTCTCTTAGATGTGAACTTTTGGCCTAATCAAAATAGTTAGATGCCTAATCACTCGGTGACATTCGAGCTAAGTTTTTGTATAAACCACTAATCTATTGAAATTAAGGTTAGTGGACCGAATTATTTCCACTGTATTCCGCTTGCCTTAATTACATTAGAGTTTTCCACCATCGTCGGTCCTGTCTTCTTTTTTTTTCTTGGTTGCAAGGTGTAAATAAATTATGCCATGGCAACCAATTTTAATTTTTCTCTGTTCATTGCGTGTGTCATTCATCGAAGTACACAACTTTATGGCTTGCAGGAATGTTGGAGTTTCGGCTTGCGGTTCGGTGTGTTATTGATCAGACCAGATCGTAAATTTGTTGGCACTTTTCATGTAGCCAATTAGCTAAAGGTATACTCTTGAAATTTTTCCAATGATAATGTAATTTTTTTGTGATAGTGTTAAGTAACTCCTTCCTACTTAATTCAACTGTACTCATTTAATTCTCATCGCACAAGGTTTGTTTGGCAAATAGTCACATACAGCTACTGCGACTCAAAGACTCCAGCGGGTGAAATGAGAGTCCTCATGTCAGCTCAGCACACACACAGAATGTAAACAGATAGGTATAGCTAGTCCACTGTAAAAGTAAATTGGTAGGGTAGGTATACCTTGTTCACTCTAGCTTGGGAATTTAGAATTTTTACACTGGCTTTAATACAGGGTGTGTTAATGTCTAAAGCATTGCGTTAATGGTTACCCGTTGAAAATTGAGGGAGTGATATGAAACTCTCAACTTAGTGATTCTATTATTAAAGGATTTAACATCTATTGTAAGTTCATAGGTCACCGGTCAACTTGTAATCGTAGAGTCATGTATCAGAAATATAAGCCATTTCCTGTTGAATCTGCTTGTAGGCCCACAAATACTGAGTTCAGTTGAAAGAACATTTAATCTGTTGGATAGCTGTTAAAGAAATAGCGTGGTTATATGATGTGGATGTAAGCCCATTGATTGGTGCTTAATGCCATCATCGAATAATGCTCCTAGAGTTGGTAGGTTCTAGTAGGTTGTGTTAGAGCTGGGATCTAAAGAGTTGGAGACGGTCAATCAAGAGCAGGCAGTTGCCAAGTGTGATAGAAAGTGTATTAAGCTATGGCCATGTGCGTGTTTTGCAAAACACTTCCAAGAGGGATTGCGGTCACTATGACGACTGTGTATCAGTGCACTTTTACTTAATGAACGTAACAGTAGTATTACTCATCTTGACATTCATTAAGCCATCATAGATGAACCTCACACATTACAGTGACCATTTTTAACACTTGTCCTTCATACGTCGAACCTCAGACCCTGACAACTGTCTTAGGGTACATTTCCAAGCCATTAGGTGATAATTCATTTTAGAAAGTAGGAATAGTAACTGATGTTAACATTCATTACAACGTTCATACATTAAATTAAATTTTTAATGTTCTGGGTTCTGGTTGTTAAGTTTGTCTTGTATTATGTTGGGGTTGAATCACTGATAAGCAGAATAATTAGAGCTCAAATAGACAAATTCCATATCAAAATTATAACGTTTTCTCCCCTCGAATTTTCCATTTAATATTTCCCGTCCGACTTCTCAAGTCTTGAATATCATTAAAGTCTCAATCATTCAATCCCTAATATTTTGTTACAATGTGAACTTCACTTCAATAAAGTGGTAAATTAATGTGTAAGAACTCGCCTCGGTGGCACAGTTAGCTAACGTGCTAGTTTCGTGTTGAGTTAGACTGCTGAGGACGAGGAGATCGAGGTTTGAAACTCGGTCAGGTGAATTGGGAATGGGGATTTCCTAAATGGTTTTTCACTCTCCCTCCATATAAATGTGGGTTCACTTAAGAAATGGGAAGGATGAATTTAGATTAACTCATTAGTGTAATTAGTACTTAAGCGTATAACCCTAATGGGTAGTAAGACGCGGTGATAAATATATGTGTAAGATCTGGTTGTTCTATAATTATCTTGTGCAAATATTAAAAAATATTAGTGTTAAAGATTCATTTTCAAAAATAAGCCCATGCGAAGCTTTGAAATTTTGAATCATGTTAGGATTAATATATGATATTCTGAACTGTAATATTTAAAAGATTTGTATCGGATTCAAAATTCGAATCTTAAGAGTCAAACATTTAAATATTTTAACATTTAACATAGCTCCAGTTATTTAACTTGACCTTAGTTCGACACGGTTTATTGAGCTTATTTTGGATTCATTTAAAAAATATGTAAATTTCAGCCTAATATTAGATTTCTATTTGATATTTCACCATAAAATATTTAATTTGAAACATTTTAAATATAAAGTGCCTTTTGGATTTGAACCATTTTAATTTTTGTACATTTTATTTGAGCTAGTAAGTAAAGATTCGAATTTGATTCAAAATATATAAATCTGGCGCAGGCTTATTCAACTTTTTTATTTCATTTGTACCCCCCTCCCCCAAATCCTGTTAATTATTCGAAGGACCCACCCTTAACTCTCATATCATAGCTCATGCCTTTAAAAACTCGCTAAACCTAAAACCTTTGTATTAAACAGGGTCGGTGGCGTAGTTGGCTAACGCGCTTGTCGTGTAGAGCTCGACTTCTGAGGACGGGGAGATCGAGGTTCGAATCTCGGTCGGGTGAACTGGGGGTGGTTTTTCCTAAACGGTTTTACACTCCCCCCTCCACGAAAATGCGGGTTCACTTCCTCTAATTCCACCTTCCCAATTCCTAATCCATTAGAGTAATTAGTACGTAAAGCTTATAACCCGAACAGGTAGTAAGACGCGGTGCTAATTATTATTATTATTAAACAGGCAACTTATTAAGTTGGTAGAACATGTGTGAGTACCAACATGCTACACTCGACTCCCTGGGCAAGTGATGGATCAACTCATGGGACCCCCCCTCACCCCCCCCCCCCTGTCCTGACTGCTCTCATATTGTTGTTAATCTGTGCTAGGTTATCCAGAAGTGTCGGCTGATCCCTTTCTCGCCGGAAGAGATAAAGGCACGAGTGGAGAACTTCCGGCGCTTGGGAGACGAGATCTGTAGGGTGATACCTGATATCCTCATCGCAACCATGAACATTCTCTACAGCCAGTACAACAGTCTCAAGTACGTAATAGAGTCTTGTATGCATCCATTAAACCATCAAAAAAAACAGGTTGACTTAAATTTGTGTGATACATTTATATAAATTCTACGTTTCTCATGTCTGCCCCACTAGTTTGAATAAGTGACTAGCCCTGGCGTGTTGAAAAACGAATATTTCTATTTCATTCGAATATCAGAACTTTCCCTTTTTCTCCATTCTGTGTAGTTTTTTATTTCCTCCTTTGGGAGGTGGCTTTGCGCATTTCCCACTCCTCCCTGATGAGTTCTAAAAGAATGAAACCTAGGTATAATTGCCATATGGCAATCCTCGTATGTCTGTGTGTCATATAACACACATTCCGTGGTTATGTGATGCAAAAACTATTCAATCCCCTTCCTACCAAACAATTGTGGAAGCCATATTGTGTTCGTTCCCTTTTATGTGTTTCCTTTCCGCCTTTCTTGTATCTTCTTTCAAATATATATTACAAATTACCTCAAAAAGAGGTTTTACTTAATAAGAGGATTTGAGAATTAAGAAATGAGGTATTGAAAACTGTAATACTAAGATCAATTCTTGATTCTTTCGATAGCTGTAAGAATCCAGGGTATTGATGTTTCAAATTTAACAAACTTACATCAAACATTGTATATATATAAAAAATGTAATTTCAATTAATAACGTACCAACATGACCTTCATGTTCTAATATTCTTGCTCGAACCAAAAATGACCACATTAAGTTGTTGTTTTATTATTCACACTGGGATTCTCAATTCCTCGAACTCGAATACTTTGATATTCGAGATTTGTACGGATCTCAAAACTATCTCGGATACAATTATTAAGACCTTAACTCCAAATTACATACTTATTCAATTGGTAAAAGAAATTATATAAACTTGTTTGGTTGGGAGAGTAACAAAACTATTAAAAACTAACAACAACTTGTATTAACATAATTAATTTATTCTGAAAATTGAAAAATGACACCTGGAGGACACGAGAATTGAACCCAGGACCTTTGGCCTGAGCTATCCAGGAATCATCCCATGCCCCTGGGTCATTCTTCACTCATATTTAAGGCCTAATCTATGATGGACGTGCGGAAATCATCGGCTACAAATGTGTGATTTTTATTAAAATCATGAGCTCTCAGATAATGCAGCCACCTTCGACTCTGTAGATGCCTTATTATTGACACTTGTACAATTATAATTGTAAATTGTAAGGGATTGCATTGCATAATTAATTTACATAAAAAGTGTTCTCTTTTGTGTGGCATAATAGACGTGACACATAAAATAGCATTTGTCAGTGGTGCCAACCCTAAAACGACTTTTTTATATTAAATTTTAAATAATCTCATTTTTAACTAAAAGTGTACCTTTTTAAAGATTAAAGGATTCGACAAATCTCTAATTTACACCTTTTAGTAGGATTAAAAAAATTGCAGCATGTCATATAAATAAATAACAAGGGGTCTGTGAGCAAGTTTTTTTAAAAATTCGAATCGCTCTTGAGCGAGTTTTTTATAAAGCTCCTGAGTATCGAATAGAGTCAAGCTTGGGTTGAGTAAATATATATAGTTTTAAAACGTAATCATGTTAGTAGTAGAAAATAAATGGGTATTAATATCTTGTGCGAAGTAAGGTATGGATAATTAAAATAAAATAAAAATGTCTTAAAAACTTTTTTTAAATAGTTATTTCAAAATTTACTATGGCTTGATTTTTTAAAAACTTTTAAATATAAAATAGTAATAAAAACCATAATTATGATATAATTCAAAATTCATAAGCGAATTTATAAAAAAGCATGTGCGTAAAAGGTTAAGATGTGCAGATTTAGTAATGTTCATATGTTAATCACCCCCGTATCTTCTTTTCAATTTCGTCCGTCTGGAGTGCATCTGTTCCCTCGGTGATGACCTCCCTCTCAGAGAGATAAGTTGGCGCATTAATGATTTTTTAATATGTATATAGTACATTCTTGCATCAAGCTGTACTTGATCTAGTCCGGCTGACACTAGGCTTATTTGAGGGTCAAAAAATTGGGGTAAATAATTTAAAAATCTTAATGCATAAAATCAAGAATCGTGTTATCTCTAGTTTTAATGTCTTGCGAATTTTAGAATAATTTATCAAACATTATTTTTTGTCTTGTTTCAGAGGGAGTGATAGCAGACTAACTGGAAACAAAATATTAGACGACAGCGCTAAAGATAAGGTGGGTAAAAGTGATTTGGCTGCGGTTGATTTGGTCATTTTTAAATTCGTGTTAAAGGGAAGTGGAATAAACTACCTCATTGTTGTACCTCACTGTTCAATATTTCGCTCTTTCAACGGGCTCGGAACCTGAGCACCGATGAAAGTCGAGGTGTAACCTTTATTTATCTTTCAAATACATCAGGTAAGAATACTTTGGTTATTTTAATCACAGATTAAATGTGGACAGTTTAAAAAAAAAGTGCACACCAAACAACAAAATAAGATGGAGTGCTGAAGTGCCACTTGCCATAAAATTTGGTACAGATTCTTTACGAAAATGTTCCTCTGGAAAGCCAAGGAAAATCAGAAAACTAAAAAATATCCCCATGATATAAATTTATCTTGGACAGAAAGTTTTGAAACTCATGATGGTTGAGTCCTCTGGATCTGATAAATTTCACAACTTTTATGACAACCCTCATCAAAACTTAATGATTTTACACATAAGTTCTGTTGGTGGATAATACAGTGATAAATCATCTTCGTTTTTCTTTATCAAAGCAACAAGTTAGTGCACTAGCTATAGCTGGTAAACATTATCTGCTATAATTTCAGAGAGATTTGCAATCTTAAGATTGACTCGATTTAAGACTACCATCAAACTTTTATTGATGTAACATTCTTTCATAGTTCCTTTCATAAGATAAAGTTCCGCCATATCTTTAATAACCTCAAAATCATCATTAATGCCACAGATAAAAATAGATAATAACTGTGCCGTACCAGTCATATTTGTACTTTCATCAATAGCAATGGAGTAAAAAACGAACTTGGATGCACAATACTTTAAGGGAATTTTCTATCTCTTCCGCCAGCTCTTCAATTCTTGTGGCAACAGTTACTCCAAACAGGCTGACTTTGGAAAAAAGATGCTTTTGAGATAGGCATAAAATACATCCGCAGCTGATTCCATGTACTATTTTTTTAAATACAAATTCACCATCTAACAAAGGTTTTGATTTAGAAGCAATTTTCTTCCGATATAATAAAGCTTACCCTCACAATGGCCTCACTTTCTAGATTTTGGTTCTTTAATGTGAATTGCTGGATTTGTAACGGTTTCTTTAACTCTCCCACTCATTCAATCTGTAACCGACCTTGAACAGCACTGAATTTTGCAGCAAGCTTAGTTTCATAGTGACGTTTTAAGTTGTATTCTTTCATAACAGCAACTGATTTATGAACCAACAAACACACCGATTTCTGGCAAACTTCGACAAACAAATATAAATTTGTCCACTTCTCTTGAAAGACACAAAACTCGTCACTAACTTTACGATTTTTAGTTGCTTTAGCCACTATTGTAACACAGTGAATGCACTGCAGTCGGAACTATGACTTGGCACATGAAGGCCTCCCGAGAGTTTCAGCGGTGATTAACTCCTATGTTCGAAAGCGCCCAAAATAGTATTCCCTCCCTTGTCTACTAGGGTTGTCATTTGCCTGCTCAAGAATCATTTGAATGAAAATGCAATAATTTTTCGTGTCAAAAACTAAAATAGTTGACACAATAACATTAAATAAATAAAATAACTTATTTATTTTAATAGTTAACTATGTAAAATATAAATCTGTTTTAGTAAATTTTTTCTGTTGAGATAATTTTATAACATTGCTGAGCTGGCGGGCCACGGGTTGAACACCCTCGTCGTACTCCATTCGACTGGTACCGAAACGGATCTGAGCAAAGTTTAAGTTGAGAAATACTCAAAGCCAATTTGTTTGAGCTTAACTTAACACACCTCAAATAATTGTTTAATACTATTTTATGCCATTTAAATATATATATATATAAATATCCCAATAGTCTTGTTAATATGCATATATTTAATTTAATGTGTTACAGCAAATCTCCTTCTTGAGGACCAAGTCACACACAATCACCAGTTTTGCCGGGACAGTTCCTTATCGCATGCCAGGGGATACGCTCACCAGATTAGTGCAGATGGACATTCTTATGAATTAACACATGTGGTTTGTCAATAATAACCTGTAAATTGTTTTAAACAAAATCCTTTTTAATATACTATTTTGTACCAATTGCATCAATATACATTAAAAATGCCTGTGGGGTGTATTTGGAGTGTTGGCCTCATCTTAAGTAAAACTCTTGATATTACCTCTACTCACAAAACCCAATGGTTCTCCCCCCTCACTATGGGAATTGCACTGTAGGCTGCTTTTTAAATTCCATAAACTTACCCCCTCTTTTTATCAACTAGTCTTATTTCTCATTCAGCTTATATGCTCATCTATTAATTACTCTAATGAGTTTAGGGATGAGGAAGGTTATATTTAGAGGAAATGTATCTGCATTTGTGTGGAGTCAAGAGTGGAAAATCACCCTCAGTACAAACCTTGTCATTGAAAGTTTAGTCTACTGCAAGAGTAACGCCTAAGACCATGCAACCACTGCAGTGAATCTTATCATCTTTTGCTTCTACATACATTCTAGGATTAGACACACTATTAGATCAAAACAAAAACATTGTTGATGATGCAAATACAAATAGATACATTTACAATGTCACTGTACATAATTGGCTATATCTCATGCACTGTTTATTGAATTTGGATTACTTTTTTTTAAAAGTGAAGTTAACATTCTTTGTTACAATTGTTATTAAAAACATTTTTAAACTTAACATTAATAAATAATCAGCATATATTTCAAAATTTATTTTTTATATTATATTTGGAAGAAGGTACAGGAAAGGTGGATAGAAACATATAAAAGGGGGACAAACACAAATTTATTTTTTGTAATATTTACCCAAAAATTGTTTGGCTTGCAACAATTTTACTAAGAAACTAAAGTAAAGGATATTAAAGAAGCTTAATTTTTTTTTTCTAATTGTTCAAATTGGATAATCTGAACCCGAGATAAGTGGCATTTAAAAATCAACGTCTATCACTATTTTGAATGGCCGCCATATTTGAGTGCTACCTATTTGAAAGAGCCATCATGGTTTTTCATGTTCTAAATGAGCGGTAAAAATTTTGTCTGGTCCCCCCAAATAATACCTGAATGCATTTTTTGTGTGTCTGAAACATGAACTATTGTTTCTCCAAAGCTGTCATACAGACACACATGTGTGAATCAAGCACTCTTAACATGCAGTACATGACCAACAAACTAAACAAAGGCAAAGTTTTACTTAGACCATCACCAGAAGCTATCATCGATGGAATTGTATGTTGCATGTGATGATTGTAAAGAGAGAAAACCTTTGTTTAACCTAACTGAAGAACTCAAAATGAAAATGTCCATTTTTTAAAATGAGCACGTACAAAGGAAGAGAGGATCATAAAAGAGAAAAGGTAGAGATGACGATTTGGCAGAGAAGGTTTCCCAAGCTTTGCCAATCCACAAGAAACATATGTTATACAATGACTAAACTCAAAAACGAAATAGGACCCAACGAATTGATATAGATTTCTCAGAAATCTATGTATTGAAATATGGCAAGAAGGAAGTACAAGCATAAGAATGTAGATCATGGAGCTTATGCTGTCTGAAGCCACCTTAAACCAGTTTTGGAAAAACTGAAGGATGAATATCCAATAGTGGATACTTTTCATTTCCAATCTGAACGATCCACCTCACAATACAAAAGTAGAATGGAATTTGACTGTTTCCTGACATGTAAACGGTCCCACCGATGGCGTAGGTGGTGTGGAAATGAGGTTATGCTTGTGTCACAACGAAAATATATTGTGACCTCTTACCAGTTTGTGGGTGAACTGAAGAAGGCCTTACCAACTTCGTTATCACCCATACCTAGCATTTCATCGCTATACCATGAAACATGGTCACTAACCACGCTTCTACCATCTACACTCGAGAACCCTGTTGTTTCCTGTGTCCGTTGGGTTTTGTCTGCAAGCATCACACGTTTGTTAGCGGAGAACTACTCTTCTACCACATTTGTATCTTTCAATAGTTTAGTGTGTGGGTTCTGTTTTTGTTATTCATATTTAGTTTTTTGTTATTTTTACTAGAAAATTAAAATATATTACTTTACTAAATAATCAGATAATATTCGGGACACACTACATATTAATATAGCCGACTAATCTTCGAGATTCCTGAGATTTAACAATGGCTCCTTATGAATAACGATAGTCCATGCATCTATTAATCCATTTTTTAAATGAAAAGCAATGTCTAATATTTATAAACTAATATTTATAGTGAGGGCTATTGTATACACCTTTTTTTATATAATATTAAATATAATCTTTTCTTCAATATATATTTTAAAAAAACGCAAACTTTTGACTTAAAGAAATATTAAAATACTAATTTATGTAATTAATTAAATACATTTCTCAATTTAGTTTTTGAGAATGTTTCTCAAATAAATAATTAAATATTAATCTGACTTAATATATAACCCTATTAATATAGGTATATATAAATAACTCAAATGAGCCCAAGAAATGGGATCAACATTATACTAATTCACATCTTTGTGTCAAAAGGTACTTTTGTATTCAACAGACTTTGGAGGTGAAAAACAAAATCACAAAAGGAGAAAATACTTAAAAAATAAGTGGTGTGCAAATTGTCTAATTATCGTATTTTGACCCAAGGTGCACATTTATCCTTAATGATATAACAGGCACCCAGTTAAGTTACAAGGTTTTAAATGTAATATTGTAAGATTAGGCCTAGACTGGCTACCTCTAAGCTTAACACAAAATTTACCCCTTTAGTTTGTCAAGTACAACTTCCTTCTCTACATTTAGCACAGATTCCTCTATGCCTTATTCAGAAACTTCCTTTTTAAGGCATATATAGTATAACTTCCTTATTCATGTTTACCTTAGCTTCTTTCATGACTAATACAGACACCTCCTCTTTGAGCATATTTAGTACAATTTACTTCTTTACATTTAGCTCGGCTTCCTCCGTGACTAATACAGAAACCTCCTCTTTGAGCATATTTAGTACAATTTGCTTCTTTACATTTAGCTCGGCTTCCTCCGTGACTAATACAGAAACCTCCTCTTTGAGCATATTTAGTACAATTTGCTTCTTTACATTTAGCTCGGCTTCCTCCATGTCTAATACAGAAACCTCCTGTTTGAGGATATTTAGTACAACTTCCTTCTTTACATTTAGGTTGTTTTCCTCCATGACTAATACAGACACCTCCTCTTTGAGCGTATTTAGTACAATTTGCTTCTTTACATTTAGCTTGGCTTCCTCCATGACTAATACAGAAACCTCCTCTTTGAGCGTATTTAGTACAATTTACTTCTTTACATTTAGCTTGGCTTCCTCCATGACTAATACAGAAACCTCCTCTTTGAGCATATTTAGTACGATTTACTTCTTTACATTCAGTTTGTCTTCCTCCATGTCTAATACAGAAACCTCCTCTTTGAGCATATTTAGTACAATTTACTTCTTTACATTTAGCTCGGCTTCCTCCGTGACTAATACAGAAACCTCCTCTTTGAGCATATTTAGTACAATTTACTTCTTTACATTTAGCTTGGCTTCCTCCGTGACTAAAACAGAAACCTCCTCTTTTAGCATATTTAGTACAATTTACTTCTTTACATGTAACATGGATTCCTATAGTAGGTTGTTTTGTACAACCTTTAGGTTTAGCTTGACTTTCCAAATACTTAAACGCAAAATGATTTTTACCAATAGTTGGTTTTTTAAATGCCGTTCTTATTTTTAAATATGTATTTGTTTGAAATCTTGTTTTAGTATCCCTTTCATTTGGAAGCAAATTGTTTCCACTATAAATCTGAGATCCTGATCCATCATGTATTGCCTGTAACAAAAATAGATTTTAATGTCATAAACGAGTAATATTGCAATACCAATATTGCAGAAAGCTTTAAAAATAAATTCAATAAAAAGTAAGAAAACTTAACTAAACACGGGTCAAATAAAATGATGTAAACACACAGAGCCAGACCACAATTGACCTGGCTGGAAGGGAGGGTAAGTAAGTTGTTGAAAGAATAAGCACATGAATAAACGGGTACAAACATGTCAGAGTTTTAATGTTTTGAAGACACTCTTTGACAAGATAACCCACACAATACTACTACCGACGAACCACCCCTTCGCCCCAAGCACACACACTTCTGTAATAAAATACTCTTATCTTAATTTTATTGGCTTCATTTAACTTCACAACATAATTTTACCAATATAAATTGTAGACAAATGGACAAGAGTTTAATTTCATGTCACTGTTAACAAGAAAATGTTGTGTATGATACCATTGAGATACCACCTTGAAATTTGTACTGGTCGGCTACAACATATGTGCCTTTATATGTGACTTTTTTTTGGAAATTAAAAATTCAGTTTCTTTGAAAATTATAAAATGACACCTGTCTCTAGGTCTGTAGCTACTATAGATTTCTAGTAAATGGCATTTAAGTTAATGGCGACCAGCAAATTTTGGGGGTTTTGGACCATTTTAAATATTTATTAACTTGAAAGTGGGCAGACAAAAATAATATGAAAAAACTGATTTTTAAACATCTCAAGGTAAGGTACAAAAATACACCAACAATTAATCAAATCCATTAAGGTTTTATGCATTGGTTAATTTTACATGGAATGACCCAGTTGTAGAAAAATATAGGAGAAGATACTGGAAAAGAGAATAAGAAATAAAATTAAAGGAAGGTAAAGAGAGAGGAACAATTTGGATTTAGAGAGAAGAAGTCTAAAGTAGACTTAATCTTTGCTATACGACAGCTGATGGGAAGAAGGTATGAATATGGGAAAGACTTGGTAATGGCATTTATGGATGTGAATATAAATAAAAGTTTGGAAAAAGATGAAGGAGGACAAAGTGGTAAGCGAAGCAGGGGAGTGTCCTCTCACCCTTTACTATTTGTAATAGAAATAGAAATGGCCATTAACGAAAACTTGGGCAGGGAAGAATGAAAGCCATGATGTTCACTGAATACTTGATGGTATATGGGCAGTTGGAAGAGAAAGTAAATGAACAACTACAAGACTGGAATGAGGAAGTGAAAGAGTTTGGAATGAAATTTAGCATGGCAAAGTGTGAAGTGGTGGTGCAACCGCCTTCTTATGATAGATAATGCAGAAGGCGCAAAGTCTGAGGGCGAACTATTGCACCTCAGAGACACCAACTCCCCCGGTTACGGAAGAGGGCCCTCCTTAATTCTAGTAGTTCCAAACTTTCATAATTAATTACATTATAAACCTATTAGTGTTCGAAGAAAGGTAAATAAACATAAAGAGAAATACCAGGGAAAAGCTTAAGTCAGATTTTAATAATATGCTTTGAGATGGTCATAAAACATATATATACACACAATATGAAATTGATTAAACATTATTATTTAATATTCAGAAAGTTAAATTAATAACAATTAAAGATATCTACTTATCAAGCAAAATGGACCGCCTCCAATAAATTTTAAACATTTAAATAATGGCAACAATTAGATAAGATATAAGAAAGCAATAATGATTGAAATGAAACTAGAAATTAATTCTTGAATGTTAAACCACTGTACTTTAAAAATAACCAATTTAAATGTTCCCAAAGAAAACATAACAATTGAATCAATAAGTTGACATTACTCAAAAAGGGGTATTAATTCAACTCATTTCTAATTTTTACCCAAACATTGTAACTCTACAAACAAATTACCTAATTTCCCCTTAAGTTAATTCAAGTTTCCAAATAGAAATGTTTACGTGGAAATCCTAGTTTTAGAGTTTTACATCAACATAAACCCAGAAAAAATTACTTCCCATAATAATTACATTACATTATTTACACAATTTATCGGATAGTAAGCGAACCTTGCCACACAAAGAAAAATATTAATACATGTTTGGCCTGACTATAATATTTCAGTTCTTTGATTCTTACCATTTCCCAACAAACATAATTTAAAGCAAAAATTAACAACTCTTCCATATTAAGATATACATGGAAAATTATATATATAATGTAGCAGAAGCTACTTCCTTCCTGATAAAATAATATTCCAAGAGTGCCTGTTAAGGCATCAAACACATAAGTATATATATGATTAGTCCCGCTCTTCGGTGGTTGACTCTCGAACCCTGGCATTGTCAGTCAGTTGGCCGGGAGTTGTGTTGCATGTGGATCCAGTGTTTGGTGCTATTGGTGCAATTTGAGTGAGATGATGACTGCAATCTTTCTTGTGGTGATTTATAAATATTGCTTGTATATATAATAATGAAAAGGATAAGGCCTAGTAAAGCTATAAAGTTGGATGGAGTAGAGCTAAGAAAAGTGTGAAACATAAAATACCTTGGAAGCGTGAATGAGGCGAAAGGTGAAAGTAGAAAGGATGTAATGAGAAGAGAACAGCAGGGAGAGTTGTTCTATAAGACCTAATTTGAGAGCTACTTTGGGGAAGAGAAGTGCCCTTGAAGTGTTGTGCACAGCGTACTTTGTACACATTGTACATATATGCAGCAAAAATATGGAAAATGAATGTAAGAAAGACTAAGAAAGTGGAGGCTATGGGAATGAGATTTGTGAGGAGCATGTTAGCAGTCACGAGGGGAAAATAGATTAGGAATGAAGTTATTTGGAAATAAGTGTGGCTACAGGGAGTATATGAGTTTGTAGAAGAAGCAAGACTGAGATGGTATGGGCATGTAATGAGGGTGGAAAACGAGAGAATGAAAAAAAAAATGTTGGCATTGAAGTATATAGGAAAAAGATGGGAGCAGTATATAACAAAATGTGTTCAAGTGAGAGGAGAAGAATGGTGGAAGGATAGAGGAAGATGGAGGCATTTTAATAATCTGACCTGGCTACAGGCTGGAAACAGTTGTTAATGATGATGATGACTTAAATTCTCCAACTTCTCACAAGGGTTTGATGTCATGGAGGATGACTGCTCTTCCAAGGCATCTTGCAAGTGATTCCACATATTTGTTCCATCGACACAATCCCTTGACATGCAACTGGTCATGAGGTCCATTATCTGAGTAAGAAGAGGACGTTGGTCTGTCACTCTAAGCATCCCATTCAAATTATGAATCTGCGTCCAAGTTTTGAACTCAGATGGGGATTCGAAATACAATTTAAGAACAGATATAAAGTTGAGTAAAGCCTGTAGATAAGAATTATTTGTATTTACCTTCTTCTTAGGTGGTTTGATTGTTTCTTATTCTTCTTCAATTAGAGAGTGATTGTCTTCTCCGTCGCTCATTGTTGTGCAACGAGATATCTTGCATGTCGATGGTTGGGATGACTTTGACGATAACTCTTTCACTTTGGATTCGAATCTTTCTAGAATGTTCCTCTGGTTGAATGTTGATGTCGAGACTATCTGACCCTCTGGCGTTATCAACTGGAATATCTTCTGAAATCTGGGTTGGACGTAGTTGCTCATCAAAATCAAGTGTCATAGGTTTGTGGAACTCTTCGACAACAGATGTTAATTCGTATAATCATGTAATGCTCCCAATTTTCTTGTTCTATGTCGTGATTTTTTTTCTTATTTCTTTCAATGTCTGCCCAATATGATCAGCAAATACAAACTCTAGGCTGGTAGCTTCTTTAACATTAATCCGTTTTTGGCGGTTCTGTTTCTCAAATGCAATCAAAGTGAAAATATGTGAAATGTAATCAAAACAAAATGTCTTAAATTCTGGACAGTAGTTTGATTTAAAACAATGTTTTTTGCAAACGTGTAGTGTTACATTGACTCTTTCATTCCGGTGCTGCTCTTCTCTGATAAATAAGTTATTTGTGAAAATATCAAGATGCTGTAAGTCAATCTCACACGTATTATTGCTGTCCTCTTTAAAAATACAAATATTGTTCACCTGAGAACGTTTATGCTGCCCGTCAAAACATCTGCACAATGGTTCAGTATTCCAGTGTCCTTCACCAACGAAAACTTGACTGTATATAAAAGAGATGATTGCGACCGTTAAGTACTTATTGATTTTGCCAATATATATCCTCCCGCCTTTTCCTAACACCAAAGTCCAGTTTGACAATCGAGGCCACCTGTTATGGCGGAAAGATAGCGCGGGACACTTGAAACTGGAAACTGCCTCTCGTTATCTGCAGAGGCACCTGGGGTTATCTTTTACTGGCAGCTTGTCTATAGCTAAAGCTATCAGCGGGGCGCTGCACCCGGGCTCCCTACTTGACGTGATAGCTGATAACCCCTTATCTTGCATTCGTATACATGCGCTATTTCATGTGGTGAAGAAATGGGGAATTGTGAGCCAACGAAGATTTATTTAAGTTTTTAGGAATGAAAGAGGTTCTTGGAGGATTATAATTTTATCATATTAATTAATTAATAAATTAATTCCATGGTTTAACTTAATGAATATTTAAGTTATGAGGTTCTTAATGTGACGATGTCCCATTGAGTATTGGCCTCAATACCTCCCAGCTTTACACCCCCCCTTCTCAGATTGTTAAGTACCACTTCCTTCTTTAAATTTAATACAAGTTCCTCTGACCCATAGAGAAACCTCCTCTTAAGACATATTTAGTAATATAACTTCCTTCTTTACTTTACCTTGGCTTCCTCCATGACTAATACAGAAACCTCCTCTTTTACGATATTTAGTGCAACTTTCTTCTTTACATTTACTTCGGGTTCCTCCATGTTCAATACAGAACCCTCCTCGTTGAGCATATTTAATACAACTGCCTTCTTTACATTTAGCAAAGTTTCCTCTGTGACTAATACAGAAACCACCTCTTAGAGCATATTTAATACAACTTCCTTCTTTACATTTAGCTTGACTTCTTTCTTGAGAATATTTAGTACAACTTTCTTTTTTAGATTTTGCATGGGTTCCACCATGTTTAATACAGAACCCTCCTCCTCGAGCATATTTAGTACAACTTTCTTCGTTACATTTGGCACGGGTTCCACCATGTTTAATACAGAACCCTCCTCGTTGAGCATATTTAGTACAACTGCCTTCTTTACATTTGGCAAAGGTTCCTCCGTGAATAATACAGACATCTCCACTTCTAGCATATTTAGTACAACTATCTTCTTTACATACATGTTTAATCTGGTATCCTCTATGTGTGGGACAGAAACACCCTCGTCGAGTATATTTAGTACAACTTGCTTCTTTACATTTAAGACGGATTCCTACATTAGATTGCTTTTTACAACCTTTAGGTTTAGCTCGAATTTTCAAATACTTAAAGGCAAAATGATCTTCTAAAATATTTTGATCACAACCCTGTCGATTATATTTTGTTCTTATTTTTTTGGTTCTGATATCCCCTTCTTTTGAAATAATATTTTTTCCAATACAAATCTGAGATCCTGATCCATCTACTATTTCCTGTAACAAAAATATATTTTTGTTTCATAAACAAGTAAATTATTAGCATATAATACACATTTTTCAAGACATTATTTATATATATATAAAAAACAAACATTTACACTCCTTTTACATTTAAAAGGATAGCAAGCTATTTGTGCATGTTTCTACTATAACAATGCTTCATCCTCGATGAAAAGAGCGCCTTCCAAAATAATAAATGGAGTCCTGGTTTAGAGTTGTCTGATCTTCAAAAATGTGTTATAACAAATGTTACATTTCATAAAAAAAAAATCATTTTAAGTCGCCAATATGTAGAAATCCTTATAAAATAAAATTCCAAAAATATGGTGAACATAATTGTAATATTTAAATAAATAAACTTTTGTTCTGGAAATATTTTCCTTTCCCTGCCCCTGAGTTAACGAAGAGGATCATCACTCAATTTGTCTGGGTACTTTAGATAATCAACCATTGGTTCATTTAGGGGTTGGGAAAGGTAAGCTTCTCCATCCCGTACACTTACAATCCCAAATACATCTTAAAAAGATACTAGCAACCCTGTGAATACAGGGCAAAAGATGATTTACGGATCCTAAAAGGTCATCACTGTATGATACACATAACAAACGTTTTGGAACATGGCTTGTGTGTGTTATGTATAGGTCAGTTCCACTTTTTCTTGGATTTGAACCATCATTTTACCTGTGAATCCCACATATGAATCCAAATATTAGAAAATATGGTTATCATAAATTTTCTCACACAGTTTACCATCAATATATTTATTTTCAGAAAATTACATTAACCGGGTTCCTACACAAAATCATGAAATTTTTTCCAGGACCTGTCAAGGACTTTTCAAGGATTTTCTACAATTCCTCCAAAACAAGTGTAAAAATAAATATTGACAAAATACACATCAGTACAGGTGAAATGTGGATTTCTCCTTTCACAGTGCTGAGTTTAAATGTCAGGGTCTGGATGTTGTGTCTGTCCTAGATATGTTAGTTTATAAGTTGTGTGCAGATATAATCAATCAGTTCAGAAAGTGTATGTTAAATATACCAAATACATAAATAAATCACTTGCAAATAGTCGTTATATTAATTAGATTTTAATTACTTTGTATTTCCAAGGTACGCACAAATATAATAAAGGTTATCTAATTTTCACAATAATAATTTACTGTCATGTTTAAAAAAAGCTTACAATCTGGTGAATATTAGTAAGTTATGGAATGTTCTTAGAGAGTATGTTGTGGATGCATGGTTAGTAAATGCAATTAAGGCGGTGTATGATGGAAGTAAAGCGCGCGTTACGGTGGATGGAGCTTTGAGCGAATGGTTTGACATTGAACCATGTGTTAAACAAGATTGTGTTATATTTCTATGGTTGTATAATGTTTTCATGGAGAAGTGTATGAGGGATGCTTGTGAGGACACGATTGCTGTGCAAGTGGACAGTGTGAATGTGAGAATGCTGTTATATGCAGATGATGTTGTATTAATGGATGAAAAGGAAAGTGACTTGAAGAATGCATTAAGTCATTTGAGGGTGGTGACAGACAGAATGGATTACTTACTGTCTCCAAAACTATGGTATTGGTTTTTGATAAGGACAGATCAGGAAATGATTGTCAGGTTAGTATAAATGGAAAACTGTTAGAACAAGTGAATGATCTTGTTTATCTGAGCAGAGTGCTTTGTAAGGATGGAGGGATGGATGGTGAAATCAACAGACGGATGAATACATCACAGAGAGTAGTTGGATGTATGTGGACTATGGCAAAGAGTGAAGTAGTATCAAAAGAATCAAAGATGGCAGTATATAAATAGTGTGTTTGCACCAACATTGTTTTATGGATGTGAAGCGTTGGTTTGTGGGTAAAAACACAAGAGCAAGGTAAAAGTGAATATCTAAGAACTATATGTAGAAAAACATGTATGGACAGTCAGTTAAGAAAGACATTAAAAGTTTGAAGAATAGAAGAGCATGTATGACTTGGTGTATGGATGTTGTTGAAGCGAAGGGAGTATGCAAGGATAGGGAAGTGTGGAGAAAGTTAGTGAGGATGGATTAAGAATGAAGTTTTTTTTAGCAATATTCACAATTTCTTGTTTACCCTATAAGGGAATGAAGTGATTATGTATGTATAGGCCTATGTATTAAAAAAAAAGGAGACAAGGAATTTCCAACACAACCTAGAAAATACCAGGAAAAGATTGGAATAATAAGAAACTCCATAATATTTCCAGGCCTGAAAAAAATATTTTAAAATTCTAGGTTTTCCAGGACGGGTAGGAACCGTGATCAAACATTTAATCTTCCCACAACAAACTATTTTAAAATAATAGTCAGATATAGTTATATATTCATAAAAGTTACTCACATTAACTTCATCTTTAATTGGAGGGAATTTCACAGGCAAAGGTCCACTTTCTTGATACTGGTAAAGTTGCTCATCTACTTTACAAACTATCTCAGACTTTATCAGAAGGTCAAGATCAGTCTAAGAGAGAGAAAAAAATAATCCTAAGACATTACAAAATAATAATAATATTTAGCACCGCGTCTTATTACCCTTTCGGTTATACGCTTTAAGTACTAATTACTCTAATGGATTAGGAATTGGGAAGGTTTAATTAGAGGAAGTGAACCCACATTTGCTTGGATGGCGAGTGGAAAACCATTTAGGAAAAACCACCCCCAGTTCACCCGACCGAGATTCGAACCTCGATCTCCCCGTCCTCAGCAGCCGAGCTCAACACGACAAGCGCGTTAGCCAACTACGCCACCGAGGCGGGTCATTTCAAAATAAATGTTCAAAATGTATTAGTACAATTTCACTTCATGTGATTTATTGTTAATCATATTACACATATTATTGCATGTTCATAGGTATTTGCACAAACTTATGAATTAGGACACTTACGATTGGTTGCTTGCTTCATACATGCAAACAGGAGCGATCACTAATTTAAGGCTGTTTAAAGTGTGTTCCAATTTTGCTGACAAAAACCCACGAAGACTGCTTTTGATAAATGAAATGCTATTTTAGGGCAGAATTTCTACTAGCAAAATTACTTTAGGAGCAAATAACAGAAAAGAAGAAGAAGTTAAATCTATTATATTTTTATCAAAATGAAAAACATGTTGGAATTATTGAAAGAGTAAAAGAAAAGAGATTAAAATGGGCCAAAATATATAATCATTTTACTAGTGGTAAGTGGAAAAAAGTAAGTAAAATATTATATCTAATTTATTTGGTTAGGTTATGTTAGGTTAGATAAAACATTATTGTTCAACATGAGATTACTTATTCTTTTTCAACTGTCCACAGGTATGTTTCAGTGATGAGTCTACTTTACAAATACTAAATGATAAAACCCAGTATGTAAAGAGAAAATCTGGTGAAAAAATACATTGAAGATTGTGTAGTAAAAACTGTTACACACCCACAGTCAGTGTTATAGTCTGTTATAAGTGGGAAAGGGCTGTCTTTATATTGTACAGGGAATAATGCGGCAAGATCAATATACAAATGTTCTCAGAACAAGATTATTGCCTCAAATTGATTAATGGTTTCCTAATACTGAATAAATTTTATTTATGCAAGATGGTGCACCATGCCAAAACACCAAAATCAGTGAAAAAGTTTTTAACAAAGAATGGAATACCGTTATTAGAGTAAACAGGCAACTCTCCAGACTTGAATCCAATAAAAAATGTATGAGAACTATTAAAACGTGAAATTTCCAAGGACAAAATCATTAATAAAATACAGTTATTAGAAAGAATAATTTGGCATCGGAACAACAAGCAAAATTTAGTGCATATGACTGTAAAATAAATTGGAAGCATTCCTCATAGAGTTCATCGGGTTAGTGAAGCAAAGGGAGGACTCACAAAATATTAATATCAAACTAATTTAACTGCAATATTGTTTATGATGAAAGTGTTCTAAAGTAACTAAGTATTTACTTGATAAATGTTGACTAATAATATGCATAAAAAACACGTGAAAATGTGGTATTTTTCACAATTTCTGACGTGTGGGCTATAAAATTAGCCAAGGGCTGTAAAAAGAAAAGAAACATTTTTTAAAAGTAGAAAGCTTTATAAAATCATAAAAACAAAAAATCTAGACATTGGAAAACTAGAAATCAAAAAGTAATTTGTACAAAATAAATTATGATAATAGCTAAACGTCTAAATACCGTAACCAAGTTAAAATTTGAGTTTTTTTTACATATGTGAAGAAAGACATGTAAAGAAGACATTCAAAAGAAGGTCAAAGCAAAATGAGATTGTGAAAATTAAGGAGGATTCTTAAGAAATTATACACAATTATTGAAGTTTGTAAGAACTTGGTTTGTTCATCAATAAAAATGGTTCATTAAAATTTTAAATACTTTACATTAAACTGAAATAAAAAAACAAATCAGTATGTTCAAATAAATTAATCAAATTTATCATAAAAACAGTTTATACTAAAATCAGAGATAGCAAACTCAAAAGGGTAATTAATCTAACTATCCAATCCACTAACTGTTAATAGCATCATTGTTATTTATTGACATACATCAGACTTAAATAACACTTTAAATTATTATTATTAGCACCGCGTCTTACTACTCGTTCGGGTTATACACACTTACGCTAATGTGTAATGGTAGGGTGATTGCAAGTTGAAATAGAGGCCCTACAGCTTTACGTGGGATCCAAACCACGGTGGAGGCCTGGTCATTCCTCACATTCACAAGATGTCTTGTCAGAGGTGAAGGAAGGGTTTGGTAATCAGATAAATCTGTGCCGAGACCGGGGATAGAACCCCCAGCATAGAAGTCTGACACCTTACCCCTAGACTACCAAGTCACCTAACACTTTAAATTCAACTTGAGTTCACGTTAGTGGCAAGCACATCTCGTTGTGCAGAATGATTGTTTAGTGGCTTATAAATACACTTCTGGAAGCCCTGTCCTCCCGAATGGCACTTTAGCAGCTACCGCCTTTCGTGGTGAAATGGTTTGTCTGATACTGTTCCTGTGAATGAAGAATTTAACACTGGGAATTTAGTTTGGTGGAAACTAGTTTTTATCCCTCTTTTATCCCATTTCTTCGACGCTTTTAGTGTCCAGTGGTCGCTTGTTTGATTTTAGAACAACTACTGTCATCTAGGGTGCTGACATTAATTTGTAGGAGGGAGTTTTATGGTGACCTTTTCTATAATATTTTATGCTGAACGTTTGGTGCATTTGTATGACATATTCCTTTTGAAGAAAATGTGAAGCTGAATTTTATAACCTGAACATCAAAACATTTCTTCAGCTTCATTTGAGTCCATTCCCTTCATTTGTTGGTTGAAAGAAGCACATTCAAACACAAATCCACTCCATCACCCATGGACGTGCCTGGCTTTCAGACTTTGGGGGGGACAAAGACACAAAATATTATAAGTGATTTAACACTCTCTAATAAT
>CABFOW010004123.1:43050-53828 GCA_902141385.1 Timema californicum | reverse complement strand
GGGGGGGGGGGGTGATATGAGGTATGTCACCGTTTCTGATGTTGGAGCATCATGTGATTGCAGTTACTGCACACCAATGAAATGATGTTGAACATTATTATATATTTCTAGTAGAAGCTTTAAATCTAACTTAAAGCTAATAAATCAGACCATGGAAATTGTAGTAAGAAATCCCCTTTGAGATAAAGACCTAGTTTACGGTCGGGAACTGAACTCATCACCTCTAAATTAGTAGCCAGGAATACTGACCAAGAGGTTGGACTCGTATGTGTATAAAGGTCATATATGAGTAAACAAATTATGTTTGCCAGCTACATTTTTACCTACTTAAGACCAATAAATTAAACATAATAAATATTCCTTAAGTTTATTTAAAAAATAAACTTTATTTGTTTAGGTACGTTACCTACCATGTTTAAATCTCTGGTATAGTACAGATACAACGAGTATGTGTGAACTATTATAAAATGTATATCACTTCACTTTCAAGTATTGCCAGAACATTGTAAGGCTAGGTCTTGGTAAAATATCAGTGGTGTTGCGTCAGGGAAAGCAAGGCAAGCACTGCTTGCCTTTGATTGAAGATATGTAATTATTTTATTTAATGTTTGCAATTATTTTTGCCTGATAATCATTTAAATTTAATTAAAGCATCTGTGGTTTTGAAAAAAAAAAATCCCAGACATTGCAGTGACCATAACATGCATGCAAGATGTGCACCAGTCCATCTAATGGTGGTTGAAAAACGGTATTTGTCCGAATTTTATCCCATTGCTCTAGCTAGTGTAGTTCTTATTTGTGACGTCATAGATTTCGAAGAGGTGAGAAGGGGAAGATCTGTGGATACCAAGTAAATGTGCAAGCAGCCGAGCTACGACTTCTCTTGCCTGAAAGGTGACCACTAGAACCGAAGTCACTACCTCTCTCTTCCTCTTTCAAAACATAGAGGGATGATATGGCATGAAAGGGGAAATTAATATGGTCAAGGTAATGACCCCGTACCTGCACATTTTTAAGCCCAGTACATACAACACAACTTCTTGTACATAAAGATGTACAAGAAGTTGAAGTCTGAAGATGGCGTCATGGGAATACGATAACTTGTACGAGATCTGATTTTCACAATTACTTATTGCATACAATTTCAAAAAATAGAACGCGTCCTATATCAGCCATTTTTCTTATACAACTTTTGAGTTGTAAACACAAAAACTTCGTCTGTTAGACAGTTAATTAAAAAAAAAATGTTGTAGAAAAATAGCTAAATGTTCTCAACGGTTTTTAAAAATTAGAAAAATTGAAAAAATAGATTTTTTATTTTCATAATATTTAGGAATGACTAAGAAATTATTTACATTGAATACCAATGTTTCCAAATCATTAAATCATTATTTTTCCATAAAAAGGGCAAAAAACGCCATGTTTTTTCAAATATTGTAAGCAATCATAATTAATGCCGTGTGAACAGTCACTGGGTGACCTAGAGGTCTATGGGTAAGGTGTCAGACTTCTGAGCTGGAGGTCCGGGATTCAATCCTCGGCCCCGGCACATATTTATCTGATTGCCAAACCCTTCCTTCACCTCTGACAAGACGTGTATTAATCACAAATTGTGAATATGTGGATTGCCAGTTCTCCACCGTTGTTCGGATACCACGTTAAACTTTAGTTCTCCCATTTACTCACCCTATCATTGTACATTAGCGTAAGTGCCTATAACCTGAACGGGTAGTAAGACTCAGTGCTAGTAATAATGATAAACTACACTCTCAATTAGAAAAACTGAAAGCATTCTCACAATAACATGCTCTCATCATTCTGTAGTTTGTTCTAAGACTATTGCTGTTTTAAATTTCGCAAACTAAGCAGTTGGGGGTCTGAACCCCCTCTCCCCAGCGTCCTCCCTAACCTACCCAGGGCTATATAGCCCTGTAACCTACCAACCTATCGCAGAGCTTTAATTATTCTTTATTTTCCGACACATTTGCAAAGTTTTCTCTTAATTATCATACATATAGTTTCCAGTAGAAAAAATTGTTTTTTGACAAATTATTCGGGTTTTAAGTATGTATACTAATTATGTTAATGAGTTAGGGTGAGGAAGGTTTAATTTAGAGAAAGTATACCAACATTTGCGTGGAGGTATAGTTACTACTTTCAGCTAATGTATTGTAGGGATTTTGAATCAATTTATGAGCAAGCTGTTTCTTATAAATATACATGTGTTCAAATAGTGTAATAATATGTTTATTGAGCTATATCCTGACATATTTGTGAGAGGTAACTTATGTGTATTATTGCTAGGCTGATTAGTACCAAACTGTCAATAAATTAAAATCACCCTCATCGGTGGCTGCATGGTCTAAGGCGCTACTCTATCAATAAGCTAGACTGCCAATTATGGGGAGATCGGTGTTTCAATCTCGGTCGGTTGTAATGAGGGTGGTTTTTCAAAGCGATGTTCCATACGCCTTCCACGCAAATGCGGGTACATTTTATATAAATATAGCCTTCTTCATCTCTTAGAAAATTTCTGTAATTTATGCATAAGTGTATAATCCAAATATGTAGTAATACGCAGTGCTAAAAATCACACACACAAGGTTCGGTCTCAGAAAATCTCAAATTTTAACAGTTAAGCTTCACAATTAATCACGTACATAATTTTTGTTGTTTATTCGTCTTTTCACATTGATTGGTAACTGAAACGAACAATAAATACAACGAAATAAAAGAGTTATTATTATTTAGGATTGCCTAAAATTTTAATTGATTCAAACAATGAAATTGGTTAAACATCGACCAACCACACGAATAAATAAATGCTATTAATGAGATCGTTTAGGCCGTCCTGACTGGTTCTATACGATGGTTGAACAAAGTCTCACTTTTTCAAAATGCTCGATTACTATTTCCTATTCTTCAAGGGATATTCCTCAAGGGTCACTTAGTAACAGTTTAATATAAAAGCCGTAGGAAAATATTCTAGTGATTGGCACGCCTGACTGTATATATTTGTAGTATCGTAAAGCCTGTGTAGCCTTTGAGTTCTTCAGAGAATGACAGCTGCTTTGATGTCGCTCTGAAGCCGAGATCAGAAGATATCAAAAGAAGATTTCAGAAGGATTTGCAAGCTTCAAACAGTAAGCTATAAGGGTGAACAATGTAAAAATATAATAGATGTATGTATACTAATTATGTTAATGAGTTAGGGTGAGGAAGGTTTAATTTAGAGAAAGTATACCAACATTTGCGTGGAGGTATAGTTACTACTTTCAGCTAATGTATTGTAGGGATTTTGAATCAATTTATGAGCAAGCTGTTTCTTATAAATATACATGTGTTCAAATAGTGTAATAATATGTTTATTGAGCTATATCCTGACATATTTGTGAGAGGTAACTTATGTGTATTATTGCTAGGCTGATTAGTACCAAACTGTCAATAAATTAAAATCACCCTCATCGGTGGCTGCATGGTCTAAGGCGCTACTCTATCAATAAGCTAGACTGCCAATTATGGGGAGATCGGTGTTTCAATCTCGGTCGGTTGTAATGAGGGTGGTTTTTCAAAGCGATGTTCCATACGCCTTCCACGCAAATGCGGGTACATTTTATATAAATATAGCCTTCTTCATCTCTTAGAAAATTTCTGTAATTTATGCATAAGTGTATAATCCAAATATGTAGTAATACGCAGTGCTAAAAATCACACACACAAGGTTCGGTCTCAGAAAATCTCAAATTTTAACAGTTAAGCTTCACAATTAATCACGTACATAATTTTTGTTGTTTATTCGTCTTTTCACATTGATTGGTAACTGAAACGAACAATAAATACAACGAAATAAAAGAGTTATTATTATTTAGGATTGCCTAAAATTTTAATTGATTCAAACAATGAAATTGGTTAAACATCGACCAACCACACGAATAAATAAATGCTATTAATGAGATCGTTTAGGCCGTCCTGACTGGTTCTATACGATGGTTGAACAAAGTCTCACTTTTTCAAAATGCTCGATTACTATTTCCTATTCTTCAAGGGATATTCCTCAAGGGTCACTTAGTAACAGTTTAATATAAAAGCCGTAGGAAAATATTCTAGTGATTGGCACGCCTGACTGTATATATTTGTAGTATCGTAAAGCCTGTGTAGCCTTTGAGTTCTTCAGAGAATGACAGCTGCTTTGATGTCGCTCTGAAGCCGAGATCAGAAGATATCAAAAGAAGATTTCAGAAGGATTTGCAAGCTTCAAACAGTAAGCTATAAGGGTGAACAATGTAAAAATATAATAGACCCGTCAATATTCTAGAAGTATATTTTATACTTATCTTACCTACCTTATCAATTGGCAATTTAGTAGGGTGCAATAAGTTTATCAAATATTCATTGTAAATTGTAGTCGATGCATATTATAATAAAATAGTAAAGTTGTCTTTAAGTTCAATTTAACCGGTTTGTTGTTTCCAGTAAACTCAGAAAGTACTCTTAGAATAGATATAGGACCTGTTCTACTGTGGGTCTGTTTACTCCTTATTTTTAAGAATAAAGGGTAAGCTATATATAATCACGCTACCTCATCAGTAAACGAAGCAGTGTCGAAAAAAACCACTTGATATTGGGGTTACATTTAAGTTTTGAATGTGTAACAATTCAAATATACTAATTATTATTAAATAAATATGTATTGTAATTTTATTTGGCAACGAGGCATTTGGAAATATAAAGATAATATGAATGTATAATTTAATTTTTTATGTCTTACTTTATCACTAAATCAACTAAAATCCAAATAGTAATAATTACAGAATCAATTTCAATCTAAAATCCAAAGAGAAACTAATTTTTTTTGTTGGTGATTTTACATTAACTTTAATAGGTAAATGGTGATCATTAAACAAATAAAACTTACACCTGGGTAGAGTTCAAAGTATTTATGTTATTTGTTCTTACACTTACATTGATACATATTCAAACAAATAGATTAATTATTATTATCATTCATTAAAAGGCAATAGTATAAAGCAACTAACAACTCATAGCTTGTTAAGAAATATTTTTCAGTAAAGTATTATAATTGTGATTTGTTTTATTTATCCCTATCCCTCTCACTTACGGTTAAATGGAAACACATGTCGGTATTATTGAACTTTGAACATGGTAAATCCAATTTTTGGGTTAATAGTGGTTCACTTTAAGAGGAATTGACTGTATATTCAGATATTGACGCCTTAAACCCCACTACTTTCTGTGTATCGTTCCAAACTCAAGAAAAATATAAAAGTAACACTCTTCAAGTCTACTAAGTTAAATTCCATGGTGTAAATTTCGGGTGTATTTAAAACAAATCAAATATGCCGAGCATAATGTCTTAGACTGAATGCCAAATGGAAAATGAATTTTTAAAACTTAGTTAGATAATTTTTGATAAGTATTTAGGGGAATCCTTAGGGCACTGGTTCTCAAACTATTTTATCCCACAGAACCTTATAAAAGCTACGAAACCTACTGATAAACCCCTTGTATATGTCTTATCCACTTTCCCTTTACAAGTATGCTACACAACTTTGAGTTTTAACTAACAGGTGTATAATTTTTCTATTAGTAGTAAGTAATCTTATGTTATAAATTAAGTCTAAAACAAAATTAATTTATTTCTTATATTTATGTCATATATTCTGCATGGAAAAATAATATAGTATCACTTCAAACAATATAGTTATTTATACACTTTCTAATCTTTTGTTAATAATGTTTAAAGGACAATACATTATCTTTACATTATTAAACTGGATATGCTAATGAGAAGGATATGAGTTCTTCAAAGTCAGATCTGATGTCGGATAGCTGTATTCGCATATCTGTTTCAAGATTGAATCTACTTCTTCTTTACTTGGTCTTAGTGAGACTTTATTTTGATAATCATACCTCAACAATGTATGTTGTATTAATGGGTAAAAGTTATTTTAAAGCCCACTTTCTGGATATTAACTTCTAATCTTGTCACAAAATTCAAATTATATTGTCGGATTCAAAGTGTATTTTAGATTCTTTTCAGCTGCTATGTCAAGCTGTTATATTTATCTAACTGGCAGATCCAAATCATGTATTGCGACTTCGATTGGATTTCAAAGCCCGTTTATATCGTCATTTGGGAATGGAAAATATTCTTGGATTGAAGTTTGTAGGATTTGTAGAAGTTCTTTTATTTCTGATACAATCTTTGATGATAGAGTGGTTTCTGATTCACACAAAAAATTGTGCAGTGCAGAGAAGCACTCAATAGTGAGTTATTTTTCACACAACACTACTAAATTGAATTTTTCCTAAATTTTCTTCAATTGTGGAATGAGCTAAAAATACTGTCATACATGAACCCCTAAGTTTTAGGTTCAGTTCATTGAGAGTTGAAAATATATCAGCCAGATCAGACAAACATTGTAACCACTCGGGATCACACAGACTTGATAACAGATCGAATGAAAAGTCAGAATTAACAAAACTTCATTCCGAAGGATAGAAAGTCGAACCAAAATTTTGCCCCAAGACAACCCTGTGGGAAGTAACAAAGTCTTGAATTGTTTTCCCATTTCTTTACAGAGAGCAGTGAAAAGTCGAGAATTCAGAAGGGTGGATTTTATATAATTCGCTCTGTTAACTACTTCGTTAAGTAAATGTTGGAGGTTCGATAGTAGGTTTTTTACTGCCAACGCATGTCTGTGGGTGATGCAGTGGCTAATTACAATATCAGACACGATACTTTAAACACGAGAAATAAATCCACGGTGTCTTCCAATCATAGACATTGCACCATCCACGCAGATATCAATGCATTTGTCCCATGACAATACATTTTCTTTGAGATAGGAATTGACAAATTAAACACATCCTCCTCGGTATTTCGAGTCTTGAGATGCTTGCAAAATAACATTTCATCTTCAATTGAATGATAATTTATGTACCGGATGACAACAAGAAGTACCACAAGCCCAAACACGTTCGTTGTTTCATAAAGTCGCAATATTTTCTATACGGCTAATAACTTCATGTTCAATCTGCCTGCTCATTTTATTAATGTGCCTACACACATTAGCGTTTGAAAATGGAACTAATTGTATAACATTTTAAAACTCTCCACCAATCTTAATTTCAACATCAATTGTGCATGGCTTTATTAGAGTCTTGACAATTGTATGTGGCTTTCCTGCCTTAGCCAAAAGGTAACTTACTTGAAGTAATGCTTAAAACGCTTTTTATTATTACTGAAGAAAATAAACTTGTCTTGCTTTGCTCTGGTTCGTCCAATTTACGTTGGAACAATTCCATGGGTTTGTCTTTATATTCATTAACATTTGTGTGCTGGTGTCTTATCAGCTTAATTGAAGATAATGAGCTGTTATTAAATGTTTTAAAGCAAACTACACACTGATCATTTGGAACACAAGACTCTCCCACACAATTTAAACCGTATGACAAATAGCTCACCAATTATTTTAGTGTTTTTTTCTCTCGTTTGTAATTTCAAAAGATGTTCCAGGATCGTTACTGCTGCCTGGGACTTCTTCGGCTTATTCACAAAGGCTGGGTGAATCCTGCCCTCCCTGGTTTCCTCTTAAAACTACCCCTTTTAGCCACTTATCCATGACAAAATGCCCCACAACGTAACACGGCATATCCCTGAACACTAGCTGTGTATACATCTGGGCACGACTGAAGAATGATCAAGAAGGAACGTGAACAGTTGAAGGGACACATGCGCACTACTTGCTGTGCCGTGATTGTGGCTGACTGTTTGTTTCGCCGATAGTTGTCGATGGTTGTCGAACTGTGTTCAGCACGTTTTTAACTTCGTGACGTGGGAGGTATATTAACAATTAAATTACAATGTTTATGTGTTTTGGTTAAAAACATGTAGAAGCATTAATAGGGTTTTTTGCTTCCGTTACGCATAGTTGTCTCACGGAACCCTTGACACACCTTCCTGGAGCATGGAGAACCACTGCACTAGGGTGTGCCCCTTAACCTCTTTTATACATCAATACCATTCTATATTTATCCGGATAGCTAATGAACCAACACATAAAGAAAGTGAAAACTTGATACCACCCACATTCTTTAAGAAAACTTGTTCTCGCTACTACACATTTTGTGAGCATGTGGTAATAACCCGAGTGATTTCCGGTGCGGAAGGATATTAAATAAACGAACATCAAAATCTCAATCTTTGTATAGTTATTATTTAGGGAAAATGTCTTTTTGAACATCTGATATTTTTACTTTTAAGCTACTAATCATATAAAAACGAAATATCTGGGTTTTTTCTCTCTTTTTTTAGGTTGGGCTTTATCTTATCACGTCAAAACCACTTACAAGATATTGTATGAATATAACTTTGATGTACGGTTAAAATAAAGGCTAATTACACCTTAAGTCCGCCACTTTGTTTCAATATGATGGCTACATATTTATAATATGTTACAAAGAACCCATAGTTTAGAAACTTGCGATAAAACTCACAACTAATATGCTCCCAAACCACGGATGGTTCTGAAACAAAGATAATTTTGAAATGTTTCTATTGTCTTGCGTGTCGGTGTGGCATGGTTTCGCTTGCAGCTTTGTTTTCTTCCAACAATAATGGAAAACCTATGACTTCCCAGAGGATTGATTCGATTGGCTAAGGATTTAAAGTATCTTTCTTTCAATTCAGGTTATTTGTAAGTGTGCTTTCTCTAACGCTGGAGATTACGAGACCAATCTCACCTCGGTTTATAATACTTTGATTGTGTATGAGTAAAAAAAAAATCACGTGTTAATTTGAATTTAGTATTTTATTTTCTTAAAGTTTTTCACTACTACTACTACTACTAATAATAATAATAATAACAATAATATTAATAACGATAATGATGATTATGATAATAATTATTATAATATTATTCTTTCATCCTTATATATATATATATATGCACATTTTTATTTCATGAAACCTTTACTGTAGTTTTTAAATAATTACCGACAAATAAAATATCAAATTTATGTACTGTTTTTAATATGCTTTGCTAGCATTTTTTAAATAAATGAATTTTTTCCAACCTAGCAAATTTATAAAGTTCAATTTTCCTAACCTCCAAATTTATACTGGATTAAAATTTTATTATAATTTTAACATGACCATACATTTTAACACGTCTTACTACCCGTCAGGTTTATACGCTTACTATATACTAGCTACGATTATGTGCTAGGGATGATGAAGTTTGAATTAAGACTAAATGCACCCACGTTTGTGTGGAAAGAGAGTAGAACCCCATATAGGTTAAAACATCCCAAACACAACTACCCAGGATACGAACCATGATATCCCTATTAGTCCACTGTACTTGGTTTGTCCATTTGACTCCCGAGGCTAGGGAAAGACAAACAATAGTGTCCTTTGTTTATGTGGTGGTACGAGACTAGCAACTGAGAGAGATAGAAACAACTATAGTCCCACAAAGCCCTCTAGTCCAGATGTCATTATGACAATATATTTCGGGGGTCAATGTTGGTAGCCTGTGAAATGTATTTTCAGACCATTTAATGCTTCACACGGCAGTTTTATACAATGTATAGTTTAAAATAACTCAAACCACTAAATATTTTATCATTTCGATTATAAAGTCAGCAATAAAAAGAGTGGTATCTTTTCTCATCATGCTACCAATGACGCCTCTCATCTTCAAACCTGAATCACCCTCATACGGATATATAGTCAGGGTTCAATATAGAATGGTATAGATGTATAAAAGAGGTTAGGGGGAACACCCTAACTCAGTGGTTCTCAAACCATGATCCAGGAAGGTGTGTCAAGGGTTTGATGAGACAACTATGCGTGTTTATATATATGCATATATAACTGTCACGAAGAGGTACTGTTAACACGTCTCTTTGTTGAGAAACGTTCATGCATCACTTTCTAATGGTGCTGTTTCATGTGTATGTCATTTGGAAATATTTAGGTTTTATTCTCGATCTCTCAGTTGTTCACCTCGAACAGTGTCCTGATGAACTCGATATCTCCCTGATCACCCTCGAACAGTGTCCTGATGAACTCGATATCTCCCTGATCACCCTCGAACAGTGTCCTGATGAACTCGATATCTCCCTGATCACCCTCGAACAGTGTCCTGATGAACTCGATATCTCCCTGATCACGCGTGTATGTGCACTGCTTGGAGCGATTAATGACACTATTCACAAGTACACAACCTCATATAGAGTGAATAAAAGACTTCCTTGGCTCTGATCGTGATTAGCGAGAGAGATCTTAGCTGTTAATAATATAGCTAATCAAATATATTCACTGACCTCCTAGAATAGTGGTCAGAGCTCCTGTCTGCTGACCTGGTTCTATTCCTGGAAGGTGCCAGGTGATTTTTACCGAAAGGGAAATAATTACCATAATCACCAGAAGTTGGTTAATTAGTCTTAAGTTATGTTAAGATATTCCTTAACTTTATCACATCATATTCCCTATCATTCTTCCCTCATCTCATAGGAAACTGGAAAGAGCCTCCACTGAAAGAATGTACGATCAGTACATTCGGGCGTCCCCGGGGAAACGGTACGTTAGTACTGGCTAATATTTCCACTACAGGGATAGAGATTGATATGGCCATACACTCCGTTACTATTATTATTATTATTATTATTATTAGCACCGCGTCTTACTAACCGTTCGGGTTATACGCACTTACGCTCATGTGTAATGGTAGGGTGATTGTGAGATGAAA
>CABFOW010004123.1:10150-29001 GCA_902141385.1 Timema californicum | reverse complement strand
AACAACATTCCCCCTTGTCGTCATTGTATCCTTCCCAACCACCCCACACTAGTACCAACCCCTACTGAAACGAAGATAGAAGCCCTCCCTGGATTATATGTATTATTATAAAGGACGCTCTGGGAGTCCCCGAATGACATCACCACTGTCGCCAACCCCCACCCCTGTACTTGTATATAACTAACGCACGAGTAAGAGGTCTCTAGAGACCAGGACACAGGTCTACAATGGCAAGTACTACTCCGGTCTGGCCGATATTAGCTGACCCATCATACACCAATGTTCGTTTGTGTGGACTCGAGAACACTCGTCTCGAGTTATTACGGTGTTGAGCAAATACACGCAGTAGTTCTCGAGCTGTGATTTCAGGGGGAGGGGAGTTGTCTGTCCACCTTGAGATCCTAACTGACCTTCACGAGATGTGCGTGAGGTCTAGGGGTTTCTTGAGAGTATGAAACTGGACAGAAGTAAATTCGAGTAATTAGCCACGTCGTATAGATCTTGGAGGGTTAGACAAATATTGACAGGTGGAACGGTATCCACTGTACTTCACTGTACATATTCCCCGGAAGAAGCCGTCTTTAACAAGTTTAAGAGCATTACTACAACTGGCAACTCTAGAGCTTCTCATGGATACACGACTTCATCATTATTATGGTAGTGTACGTCAAGGAGCCTTGTGTCAGCACAGACGTAAGCTGATACTCCGTGGGTCAACTGTTTGAACTTAGGGTTTGATAATTTCGTTGGCTGGTCAGTGTTGAAGCATCAGAGTAGCAAGAGCCGGGAAGTGTTGATTAGCTTGCAAAAAGAGCAATACATTCAGTAGAGTTCTCTTCGATTACATTTCTGGCTGGATATCCTTCAATTACGTCCGTCAAGTTGGTTCATTAATTTTGAAAAAAAAAAAGTTTTTATGATCGCAATAGTTTGTTCTCCATTTATCACACATTGATCCACAAATATTTTTGTTTGTTACATTTTTATAAACCCACAAATGGTATATTTATATTGTGGGGAGGGGTTCAACTTCACAGAAGCATCCCACTTTGGAAAATTTAGACTTTTACTGTTGAGATCGTTTGTTCAGGATTGTTCGGTAAAATGTTTCGTTTGCTCCACACTTGTTCTTGCACAAATGCCACGTGCAGTCATTTGTTCCTCGTTTATTCTGGATTGCTACAAAAACATTTTTGTTTGTTTCGTTTTGAAAAACCCACAAATAGTATGTTTATATTGGGGAGGGACCACTTCATGGTAGCAACCATTTCCCCCCTCCCCCCCTCATCAATTTGGAAAATTGAAATTTTGTTCCGGATTGTTCCGCAAAAAGTTTCGTTTGTCACTGATTTTTTCTCGCACAAATGAAACGTGAATTTGTGACAGTTTGTTTACTCGTGAGGAACCAACTTCATGGAAGCCCCTTTCCTCACATTTTTAAAATTTCCTGTTATTATGAATGCAATCGTTTGTTCCTCGTTTATTCTGGATTGCTACACACACATTTTTGTTTGTTTTGTTTTGAAAAACCCACAAATAGTATGTTTATATTGGGGGAGTGGGGAAAACTTCAGGGTGGCCCATTCCAATTTGTATAATATCCAGGCACAATGATAAATTGGTGTATTTTTAAATGCTATTGATATATATTTTTATGAATGAATTAATATTCAAACCTCTTTTTTTAAATCAAACAATGTTAGGAATGAGACTATTAAAAATGAAAAACTTTCATAGGAAATATATTTTTATAGAACCAATAAATTCCGAGATAATGGAAAATATACGTATTAGTAATATTTTGTGATCTTTTGTTTTCAAGAAACACTACATAAGTTTTAACGCAATAATTCTCTACTGCCATAAAGTAACAAATAAGTAAGTCTCCCAAAAAGTGTAGGTTCTATTTCATTTAACATTTAGGGGAAATGTTTGTACAGCAATGATTTAGATACATCATTTTAAATTCAATAGTCAATATTTACCTATTTTATTAGTCAAAATTTATAAATGAGGAATTTAATAGCAATGCGATAACCATAAGATGTGCAGCCTCCAGTAAAATACAGAACATTTTAAACCAGATTTCGACATTTTAAAACGAAGTGTTGATACTTGGGGTCCCAATATCAATGTTTCTACTTTCTCGCTACCTCACAGGTAGAGTAAGTATTGTGATCGTCAAAAATATTGAACTTAACATTTTAATGAATGTCGACGTTCGTGATCCTTCGAATCTGAAAAAGTTGATTTCTTAACGCCCTCCACGCAAATGCGTGTTCACTTCCTCTAATTCAACCTTCCCAAGTCCTAACCCATTAGCATAATTAGCAATTAAAGCGTATAGCCCGAACGGGTACTAAGACGTGGTGGTAATTATTACTATTATTATTATTCTCAACGCCGTCTCTCTGTCTGTCCATCTGTCTGTCAGTTTGTACCTCGGGCCAGAGCCTAAACTATTTTGCAGATTGAGCTAAAATTTTTATCTAAACTTTACATAGGGCTCTCCCGAGGAATTTATGGAATTTGAAATCCAACCCTAAAATTAAGGTTATTTTCCTTAAGGGAAAAAGTAAAAATATTGATTTTATCAAAATTTTCTTTAACGATTTTGATTAAATTTCATTTCTAAGCTTTGATCAATATTACAAACCAATAAACAACCTTAATTTTTCATCAAAATGACTTTAAGGGTTCCGGTCTGATGCGTAAGTTCTAATTTTTAATTGTAACCATAAGTCCTAGAGACATGAAATTACTTATCATTGCATAAATGTAGATTCATTTATAATAAATATCTTATACTTGAAATATAGTTATATAAAACGATTAATATTCAAGCTATATGAAATTATATATATATACATATATATACATATATATGTATATATATACATATATATATACATATATACATATATATACATATATATGTATATATATACATATATATACATATATATATACATGTATATATATACATATATACATATATATATGTATATATATATATATTTTTTTTTAACTTTTCCAGCACTTAAAGGTAAATTATTACGACCGTTAAAAAATCTAACCAGAAATGTTCATGGATGTCAACGTTTCATGGTCCCCTGAATCTTTAAAAATGTTTTTTTTTGCAATGCAGTCTATCTGTGTTTCTGTCTAACCCTAAAATTAAGAGCAATTTACAAAAGAGGGAAAGATCAAAAATTCCATTTTAGTCAAAATCGTCTATAACGATTTTGATTAAAATTCGTATCTAAGCGTTGGTATGTATTATAATCAAAATTGATTTTTTTCATTTTCCCATGAAAATTGCTTTTACAGTTCCTCACAAAAGCAAACATTTATATATCTCTGCAACTATTTGAGATAATAAATAACTTACCATTGTAAAATTTCAACAATAGTAAAAATAAAAAACTTTATTTGAAATATATGTTTATAAAACCAATAGTTTCTGAGATATTGGAAAATATATTGATACAATTGTGTGAGCTTTAGTTGGGAAGAAATACTACTTAAGTCTTAACGCAATCATTCTCTAGTGTCATAGAGTAAGCAATAAGTAAGTCTTTCAAGAACATAAGTTATCTAGTATCTCAAATAGTTGCGGAGATACGGAAGTTTCTGCTTCTGTAAAGTACCCTTAAAATTAATTTTCATGGTAAAATGAAAATATCCAATTTATTTATAATCTTAATCAACACCTAGTTACGAATTTTAATCAAAATCGTTAGAGCCTATTTTTAAAAAAAATCTATTTTTTCTCTTTTCGCCCTTTTTTAAACTACTCTTAATTTTAAGTTTAAACAGACACACAGACAGATGGCATTGAAAAGACCCTTTTATAGGGTTTGGGGGGTCTTGAGACGTTGACATCCATCAATATTTCAGGTTAGATTTCCTTTTGCGGTCTTTATACTTTTACCTTTAGTGTTCGAAAAGTTTATATATATATAGCTTGAAAGTTATTGACTTTATAAAAATATACTTCTAATAAAATATTTGTATTATAAAGAGACCTACATCTTTGTAACGATAACTAATTTCATATCTCAAATAGTTTAGGAGATATTATTAATAAATCTAATTTACGCATCAGTCTGGAGTACTTAAAGTCATTTTGCCGAAATATTGAGAGAAGTAATTTTGTTTGGAATATCTATAAATGTTAATAAATTAAATTTAATCAATATAGTTAATGCCTATTTTGAGAAAATCGACTTTTTCTCTCTTTGCCCTTCAGTAAACTACCCTTAATATTTAGGTTTAGATATTCAATTCCAAAAACTCCTCGGGGCAACCCTATGAAAACCCTTAATACCAAGTTCTAGCCCGATCGTTAGAATTAGATTTCTAATGATCACAATACTTTCTCTACCTGTAGGATAGCGGGAAAGTAATATAGTGAAAACGTTAAATTTTAAATAATTTAAGTTTATCGATTTACTGTCTTTTTCAATGGAAGTGTTAATTTCCATGTTAATACTTTAAGACAAGTAATTGTAAATAATATTTTCTAAGCGCCAATAATTCGAACGGGTAGTAAGACGCAGTTTAAAAAAATATATGTTTGGTTCAATACATTCAATATGACAATTTAATACACCTGCCTTCTCTAAAATTAAGAATTTTTTGAAGTATTCACAATTTAATTTGAGTTACTCAATGAATGTAATAATACTTAACATATTTTGGTTTTAAATAATCATTAAAATTTTTAATTAAAGTGACACACTAGTCGAATTCAAAATTAATTTTGTCCTAAAATGGCAAACTGGTCGGAAACATTTCGCATACTCGCTGTAATATATTATTTGGTTTTATTAGAGATAGCAAATGCTCAATAAACTGTTTAGTAGGTGTTGTGGGAGAAAAATGTTAGATAAGGTGCACAAGCATTAATGGAAGGATATGATATTAAATCCCAACCATAAATAATTCGTTGAAGTGATTCCCAGTGCATTTGGCTAAAATCCAGACTTTAACTAAACAGTCCTCAGAATTCAAATCAATGGCGAGCATTATGCTTAAAACAGCCTGACCGCTAATTTTTAGAAATCACTTAAACTAAAAAAAAACTTAAAAAAAGCCAAGACTTAGATGTTGTCGTTAATAATTTACAAAGGTATGAGTTCTAATAAATTGAATATTGGGAATAAATATTGTATGATTAACACTTTTCCATTTTAATAATAATAATAATAATAACAATAATAATATTTAGCACTGCGTATTACTACCCGTTCGAGCTATACGCCTTAAGTACTAATTACTCTAATGGATTAGGAATTGGGAAGGTTTGACCAAGATTCGAACCTCGATCTCCCCATCCTCAGCAGTCTAGCTCAACACGATAAGCGCGCTAGCCAACTACGCCACCGAGACGGGTCTTTTCCATTTTAAATATCAAAGTGTCTTAAAGGAAAAAAGATCAAATTGATCATAATCATTTTGGAAAAGTGTTAATCATAACGATATTCATCCTCAATATTCAATTAATTAATTTATTTATTTATTAAATTTATATGAACTCATACATTTTTAAATTATTAACGACATCTAATTCTTGGCTTTTATTATATTCGTTTACTCCTTATGAAAGATTCAACTAGATTGTTTTCTAAAATGTTAAAAACTTTTTAGTTATATTTTTTTTATTTCTTAACTATTTTATTGCATCCAGCGAGTTTAAAACAGATAATCTCACTGAAGATGATGTTAAATGAGTATAATAAATTTAACTTTCTTTGAAACTATCATAAATAGTATTGTCCTAAATTTGAAGTGTGTTTGAATATAAACTTTTCTTATTTAGAGTTACCATTTTTATAAAAGCATTAGAAATAAAGTTTAACGTCATTAGAAGATCTGTACCATTATTAATAGTTGTTCTGTATTTCAACAGGTTCTTTGCTTTTTCTAGGTCTAGTTCTAAAACTTGTCCTATTTATATATTATTTTTATGTCCTTTAACTTAATCGCCTTTCCTTGTTTACAAACATAGATCAACTGCTATCGTCATATTACAGGACCCTTTCTCCTTTTCACACTGCCTTCTATAACGACATAAAATAAGCTGGTTGAACTATATCCATTGAAAATATTCGAACATTTTATTAAATACCAATAGGTTTTTGGTTAGCATATACATCTTAATTGTGTTAAGGTAATACATATAAAGTAGAAAACTAGTTTTTAGCTCGTTAATGATATACTATTTATATTAGGAATTAGAGTTAATAGGGTGACCTGGCGGTCTAGGAGTAAGGTGTCAGACTTTTGTGCTGGCGTCCGGGGTTCAATCCTCGGTCCCGGCATATATTTATCTGATTACCAAACCCTTCCTTCACCTCTGAGAAGACATCTTGTGAATGTGGGGGATGCCAGGCCTCCACCGTGGTTCGGATTCCACGTTAAACTGTAGGTCCTTCATTTCATCTCACAATCACCCTACCATTACACATTAGCGTAAGTGCGTATAACCCGAACGGGTAGTAAGACGCGGTGCTAATAATAATAATAATAATAATAATAATAATAATAATAATAATTATTATTATTATTATTATTATTATTATTATTATTATAGAGTTAATATATTTATAAAACTGCACCTGGGTTCATCTGATCTTATCACAAACTCGAAAAAGTTTGGTTATTTTTCAAAATATTTGTGTTACAAAATAGAACGCTCTCCGATCAATGTCTCAATTAAAGAAAGCCAGCAACAAAGGACGAGCCTTTCAAGCTAACTTTACACTTGTCTTTTAGTTCAAATAACAATAGACGTACGTACACGTGTTGATCGTCGTCGTGAAGTAGTTTTCAGTCTACTCTTCTGCTCCTTCAAGTCGAATCTGGTAGCAAAGTGGAGGCGAAAGGAGGTGGAGTGTTTTCGCGACGGTCAAAGTCAACACTCCACAAGTTGGGCAAAGTTGGTTGTGGCCACGATCTTTGTTTGTCGAGATCCTCTGTCTGCGTTCTTCAATTGCTCATCTTCAATACAGGAGTGAGGAGGGTCAGGGACATCCGCCACAAACATGGCTGTTGTATCAACTCATACACTCTACTGGAATATAACCAACAACTATAAACATACATTTGCTGTTAAATAAGTTGGGAAAATTAGCATATGAATTAATAAATACAAATTATTAAATATCAGAAAACAACAAATTATAATAAGTACAACAAAACTAGTTAGGTATTAAAACCCATATAGAAGTATACGTGTACTAATAGACTAGTAAACCAATGGTGAGGAAGTTCGATTCCATCCGAGCAAGGTGTGTTTAATTATTTTCTAATTGGTTCCCAATCTTCCTCCAATAATATGCTAGTACCTTTATTATTTATTATTATCTCTACCTCAATAACGAAGCTAACAATTCTACTGCCGGGAAGGGTGGAAGGAATCAGTGAAAGAAAGGAAATATTTTAGAAAATAAAGAAAGAGACAAAGAAAACAGGAAACATTGTACGAATAAATCATTTGTAGATAGTAGTTTAAAGGTAATAACTATCGTGAAGGTAAATAAGAAACTCTTAGAATGAATCAACAAATTTCATACAGATAAATTTAAATGTACAATAATCCTGTGCAAAATAAAAATATATAAACGTTTTAAAATTAAACTATAAAATATTTTTCACGAAAAGAAAATATCAATGTTTTTCACTGGTCTCACTCAATAATGTAGACTGATGATCTTTAGTAGCAATTCTATTTTTCTCTATTTAGTGAACCCTTCCTTCACCTCTGACAAGACATCTTGTGAATGTGTGAAATGCCAGGCCTCCATCGTGGTTCGGATTCCACGTTAAACTGTAGGTCTTCCATTTCATCTCACAATCACCCTACCATTACACTTTAGCGTAAGTGAGTATAACCCAAACGGGTAGTAAGACGCGGTGCTAATAATAATAATAATAATAACAATAATCTTTTTAGGGGCTTATACTCTATAATATCTTCATGAAAACTCAAGTTTATCCTTCCTTGAAGGTCAACCCTTACTTATGATACAGTTTTATTACCGAAAGTGATAATTCCCTATATAAAATTCAATATTAAAGGATGGCCCAAATTGGGTCCTTCCTTATCTATCTTACAAAAATTCTTGAGTCAACAAAACAAAAAAACCTAACAATCCACAAACATGTTCTTTCTTTTTTAAATAATTTCCGGCCTAGGAGAAGACTAGTCGCCTAAATTTATAACAAAAAAAATATTAACTCTTTAGACAGTGAAAGTATTATAATAAAAATAACTTGATATTATAATTTAAGAAATAAACACAAATCATCTTTAAATTTAATTTAATTCTCGCACTAAAATCCAAACGTGAGTAATAATCTCTTCCGCTAGGGGCAGTTAGTTCTTTAAGTGACAGCAAGATGCTATAAGCGTCCAATAACATGACATAAACTAAGATCATGACAGTTCCGAAATAAGCCACTCTCTAAAGAAAATAGCGTTAAAATCATTAAAAAAAAGCATGGCGGGTTGGTAAATTATAAATCAAAATAAAGAAAGAAAATTTAATTTATTGGAAAAAAAGTAAGAAGATTATATATAATATATGTTTCAATTGTAAATAAGTGATTAATATTCGAAACTTTAAAAAATAAACAGTAAAGTTGTCAACGTAATTATGAATTTGAAAAACTGAGTCAAATGTCTATTAAATTTATATTTTAAGTAATTCCTTTAGCAAAATTAACATCATAACCCAAAACTCAAGATTTGATTGTACAATTTTGTCAGTCTCAATGTCTGTCCGTCTGTCTGACTGTCTGTTCCTGAGCATAGTTATGAAACTGTTAGATTGAGGTGGTTGAAACTTTATATTAAGAGGGTTAATAACCACCTCGTTGGCGTAGTTAGGTAACGCGCTAGTTTAATATTGAGCTAGACTGCCGAGGACAGGTAGATCGAGGTTCGAATCTCGGTCGGGTGAACTGGGTTGGTTTTTCATAAATGGTTTTCCACTCTTCCTTCCCTCAAATGTGGGTTCACTTCTTCTCTATTCAACCTTCCCAATTCCTTACCCATTAGCGTAGTTAGTACTTGAGCGTATAATACCGAATGGGTAGTAAGACGTAGTGGTACATAAATAAAAATAAAAGATTTTTAATCGCTTTAGCTCAGCATATTTTTTAATCTGTCCCTTTCTCTTAAATTAAGGGTAGTTTAATCAAGAGTAATTTTCATAAATTCAAAATCATTCTAAAATGTCTCTAGAAATTTTGTTTAGAAATGATATCAATGGAAATATAGCATCGTAGCCCTACCCTTGTTTTTTGGAAAAAAATTGATTAAAGGAAAAATTTAATGGGGAAAGATTTTTGAACATTAGACTTTGTCTCAAAATGGCTCTTACGTACCGTATTTATTTAAATTGTATATTTGGGAAGTGTTATACATGGCAGGTAAAAATACTTATTATTTGGAGAAAATTTAATCAAGGATAATTTAATGATGACAGATTATTTTAGAATTTGAAATATTTTTTTAAATGTCTCCAACGATTTGGTTAAATTGTGGTATCTGGTTGGTTTTTACAATACAAATAATTTTTTATGTTTGTTTCACTTAAAAATATTTAATTGTAATTAAAGGACTTTTGAAAGATTTGAAATAAAAAAAATCTTTAATAATTTTTTTCTTCAAAATAATTGTTAACCCGGGACTATTTTACATTATAAATACTAATGTATTTAAATTTTTCTAAATTAAATTAACCAATTTTAAAATAATTGAAATTTTTTGAAATTACCTTTGAGATTTAGTTTAAATTTTTTTCTTTAAATTGTTGTTTATGATTAATGATAATATTTCATTTTAATTTTACAAATATAAATAATTTAAAGTTAGTTTACAAATAACTGATTTTGGTAAATGCGAAATTTTTTAAAAATTCTTTGAACAATCGTGTTTAAAATGTACCTATTAAAAGTGTTTATATTGAGATTAACAATATAATATATTGAAATATACTTTAAAAAAAGTTTAATTCGGTGCCAAACTTTGATAAATTATTTGAAAAAGTGTGTACGATTATGTCGAATATCTTGCACAATGTGTTGGCTATACCTGTGACCTTTAGACCCAAAACTTATTTGGTTTGACAAAGTTGACTCATATTGTAGTGTACATGTTTGGAAGGAGAGATAACCAAGGCTGTTAGCTTGTCTATTTCCGATAAGAAACTGTACAACAACTAACCTTTACTAAACAACACGAGAGTAGGTATCTATAACTCCATTATGAAACTAATATTATTAGGATCTAAGTAATACATCAGTAATTATAAACTTAGTAAATTGGTCTTAATATTTCATGAACTTGCAAGAAACTGGTCCCCATTGGGGGAGATTGTGGGGAATTGAGTAAATAAACTTAAAAAATGAAAATTTAGATTTTATGTATGTTTTTTCTGCTAATTTGGCAATGTGCTTCAAATTTTATTAAATAGATTCACAGTTTTATTCACTATTAAGTTTTATTTAACTCATAAGTCAAAACTATATTTAAGTATTATTTAATTTCATAATAACTTTCATTCAACTAATCATTCTCACTAGAAATAACTATTATATTTGATATTTCTCTAATTAAACGAAGACGTATTGTTATTTCAAATTTTTCAACTCCCAAATTTAACAATCATTTTATTTATTTGTTAACTCTCTTAAAGGAAAATTAGCTACCCCCGATATTCATGTTCGGAAGACAAAACAATACATCCTACACCACACTTTCAGTTAATGTTAGGATGTTTATAATCAGGAAACTAGTTTATAAAAATACTTCTGAGGAAATATAAATTAGATGAACGTGTTATGTTTTTTTTATAATAATGGCTATAAAAAATTTGACAAGGGCCGGTATTGTCTTGGAAAAGCGAAGAGGTATAAGCGAGGTAAACCAGACTCCCCGGGTAGTAATGGAATGCTGTACTGATACCATGTACGATGGACAGAAGACTGAAGAGTTGTCGGGGGAGAACAGGTAATGGAATGCTGTACTGATACTATGTACTGTGGACAGAAGACTGAAGAGTCGTCAGGGGAGAACAGGTAAAGGATTGCTGTACTGATACTATGTACTGTGGACAGAAGACTGAAGAGTTGTCAGGGGAGAACAGGTAAAGGAATGCTGTACTGATACTATGTACTGTGGACAGAAGACTGAAGAGTTGTCAGGGGAGAAAAGGTAAAGGAATGCTGTACTGATACCATGTACGGTGGACAGAAAACTGAAGAGTCGTCAGGGGAGAACAGGTAAAGGAATGCTGTACTGATACTATGTACTGTGGACAGAAGACTGAAGAGTTGTCAGGGGAGAACAGGTAATGGAATGCTGTACTGATACCATGTACGGTGGACAGAAGACTGAAGAGTCATCAGGAGAGAACAGGTAATGGAATGCTGTACTGATACCATGTACGGTGGACAGAAGACTGAAGAGTCAACAGGGGAGAGCAGGTAATGGAATGCTGTACTGATACCATGTACGGTGGACATAAAACTGAAGAGTCATCAGGGGAGAACAGGTAATGGAATGCTGTGCTGATACCATGTACGTTGGACAGCAAACTGAGGAGTCATCAGGGGAGAACAGGTAATGGAATGCTGTGGTAATAACATGTACTGTGGACAGAAGACTGAAAAGTTGTCAGGGGAGAACAGGTAATGGAATGCTGTACTGATACTATGTACTGTGGACAGAAAACTGAAGAGTCCTTAGGGGAGAACAGGTAATGGAATGCTGTACTTATACCATGTACTGTGGACAGAAAACTGAAGAGTCCTTAGGGGTGAACAGGTAATGGAATGCTGTACTTATACCATGTACGGTGGACATAAAACTGAAGAGTCATCAGGAGAGAACAGGTTAAAGGAATTCTGTACTGATGCCATGTATGGTGGACAGAAAACTGAAGAGTCATCAGGAGAGAACAGGTAAAGGAATGCTGTACTGATACTATGTACTGTGGACAGAAAACTGAAGAGTCATCAGGGGAGAACAGGTAATGGAATGCTGTACTGATACCATGTACGGTGGACAGAAGAGTGAAGAGTTGTCAGGGGAGGACAGGTAATGGAATGCTGTAGTGATACCATGTACGGTGGACAGAAGAGTGAAAAGTCATCAGGAGAGAACAGGTAATGGAATGCTGTACTGATACCATGTACGGTGGACAGAAAACTGAAGAGTCATCAGGAGAGAACAGGTAAAGGAATTCTGTACTGATGCCATGTATTGGTGGACAGAAAACTGAAGAGTCATCAGGAGAGAACAGGTAAAGGAATGCTGTATTGATACCATGTACGGTGGACAGAAGACTGAAGAATCATCAGGAGAGAACAGGTAAAGGAATGCTGTACTGATACCATGTACGGTGGACAGAAGAGTGAAGAGTTGTCAGGGGAGAACAGGTAATGGAATGCTGTACTGATACCATGTACGGTGGACAGAAGACTGAAGAGTCGTCAGGGGAGGACAGGTAGTGGAATGCTTTACTGATACCATGTACGGTGGACAGAAGACTGAAGAGTCGTCAGGGGAGGACAGGTAATGGAATGCTGTACTGATACCATGTACGGTGGACAGAAGACTGAAGAGTCGTCAGGGGAGGACAGGTAATGGAATGCTGTACTGATACCATGTACGGTGAACAGAAGAGTGAAGAGTTGTCAGGGGAGAACAGGTAATGGAATGCTGTACTGATACCATGTACGGTGGACAGAAGAGTGAAGAGTTGTCAGGGGAGAACACCTTTCAAAGACGCTATGGATCAAGATTTGTTTATTTTTGTTTGTTTGGTGTTTTACCACCCAACCGAGTTATCTGAATGTTAATAGTGTATGGATTCCATGCAAAGAGTCGGAAATAATTGAGGAAAAACTATCCTGGCAAAAACAAGCAATGATTTAATCCCCGACTCATAAAAGGCATATGTCAAGTAATGAAAAACTCACAATATACGAAACAAGAAAAATAAATTAAATTATAGTACCGAAACCTACCAACCGTTCGGGCTATACGCTTAAGAAATAATTACGCTTATGGTTAGGAATTGGGGATGTTCAATTTAGAGGAAGTGAGCTCGCATCTGAGTGAAGGAAGAGTGGTAAACCATTTATGAAAAACCTCCCTCAGTTCACCCGACCGAGATTCGAGCCTCGATCTACTCATCTTCGGCAGTCTAGATAAACACGAATCTAGGACATTAGCCAACTACGCCACCGAGGCTGGTGCACGAAACAACAGGGTTACTGGATGTGAAATGTGGTCTTTTACTTTACATGATGAAAACAAAGTTAGAGTGTTTGGAAATAAGGTGCTTTGGAAGATATTTGGTCCAAAAAGGGATTAGGTAACTATGTAGGGATTGAGTCTACATAATGATGAGTTACATAGCCGGTATTCATACAAGCCATTAATAAGATAATCTAATTACACAGATTGTAGTGGGAAAGACATGCAACAAGAATTGTATAAAATAGAACCTTGTTTGTGATATTGACTGGAAACCCAATGATAAGACCTAGACGGAAATGGTAGTATAACATTATAATGGACTTCAAATAGATATGATGTAATGAGGTGGACTGGAAAAAGCTAGCTCAAGATAGGGATAGTATGTAATGAGGTGGTCTGCATAGAACTAGCTAAATATAGGGATAGTATGTAATGAGGTAGACTGCATAGAACTAGCTAAATATAGGGATAGTATGTAATGAGGTGGACTGGATATAACTAGCTCAAGATAGGGACAGGGTGTAGTGAGGGTGACTGCATTGAATGAGTTCAAAATAGGGATACTGTGTGATGAGGTAGACTATATAGAACTAGTTTAAGATAAGAATAGGTGGCGTACTTTTGCAAGTGCGGCAATTAATCTTCGAGTTCTTAATGCGATGGAGTAAGTAATCAATACTTTGTCGATACGGTTTTTATAGTTAATTTTACTATTGTAAAATAAAATGTTATATATACTATAATTTTAAGTACTTGGTTTTTTTAAACTTTCAGCACATTTTTCCGCCCATTCAAGCCATTTAATTTCTTTTGCCCTTATGGGGTAATTGATAAGGTAGAATTTAAAAAATATACAAGCATTTTTATGGTGAGATATTGGTGAATAACAACAAAAAGATCATCCTCTGCCCATCTAGCTGGTAAAGAGCACCATCCTACACAGTGACAAATTAGACTTGGATATATGACATTCATACCACGTGGGTCCGCCGAGGTTGTTAGTAAAGTAAATAACCTCATTCTTATTATTTAAATTGTTTCAGGACCTCCAAGAATTATGAGTTGTTGCTCCTATAAAAGTTTAACGAAGTCAAGCTAATATATAATTGTAAATCTTTCTACTAACTAAATATCCCACCTCTTGAAATTGTGCATTCAGTAAAACTTCTGTTCGTCCTGGTCATTATACCCTTATTTCGTTGAAGCAGTAAAGTGCTCAGTTATTGTACGCGTGGCGTCGTCATACGTCTAATTAGTAAGTACGGCAGACTTAAATATATGTTCTGGCCTGACCATATGGGACACAAATTATCCAGCTAATGCCATTTGGTAAATGTCTCATTTAGAGCCCTGGACGCTGCGATGTGGGACCTAATAATGGGGGTACGGAATAAGCTTGGCTCACTCATAATGTAACATCAATACATCTGATAGGGTGTTCCACAATCACTGTACCGCCAGGGCTTGTTGGTTGGGATGTGACTCCACATTGATGGATAGAGTATTCATCTCAGAATAACTTTTTAACAACTAAAACATTAATAACTATAATTCTACAATATGTCAAGTATCATATATATATTTATAATAATAGTTGTGTAAATGGTGTCAGACTTCTGTGCTGGCGGCCGGGGTTCAATCCTCGGTCCCTGCAAAGATTTATCTGATTACCAAACCCTTCCTTCACCTCTGACAAGACAACTTGTGAATGTGGGGAATGCCAGGCCTCCACCGTGGTTCGGATTCCACGTTAAACTGTAGGTCCTTCATTTCATCTCACAATCACCCTACCATTACACATTAGCGTAAGTGCGTATAACCCGAACGGGTAGTAAGACGCGGTGCTAATAATAATAATAATAATAATAATAATAATAATAATAATAGTTGTGTAAATGACTTGGTAGTTAGTGCGTGGGTTTGGCTTGTCTAAGCTATAGTACGCCTAAGAGCACAAATTCTTTAATAAGTTGTATAGTAGCGCCTAACTCAGAAAAGTGTTTATATTTGTTTATTTTTGTTTATCAGTTGGCCTCACTGTGTACGATACTTTTAGTATTTGTTCTAACATGGATTTATTTTATAACCTTCATTGTATAATTGATTCTGTCTTGAGATTGTTGACCATGGCTCAAAGTTAATTTTGTATGTGATAATAAAACATAAATAAACTAAATTCTAGAGACCAGTGGGAAGTGTTGGGATTCCTGACAGGGTAACAATGTAGGACCTGAACTTACCATAGTCGTTTACCAGAGTAACAACCAACAATGTGCTTACCAACGTTAGACTGCAACTGTAGTAAAATGAACTCAATGGACAAGGATAATAAAATAGGTCACTCTAGATCTCATGAATTGTGACATGGATACAACAATTACAATTTAAATAAATGCTTTGTTATTAAAAATATTTTTTAAACTATATTGCTATTGGGTTGATGTTATTCTTGCCAAAAGATGTACTTATAAAGTAAATTTAATAGATGGTTGACTCAATATTTCAACTACTGAGTTCCGTTGACAACTTTATTGTTTATTTTTTTATTTCAATCATACTACACAACTTCGAAAATCCCGGATATTAATTATTAATTTACAGTCCAACTGTATGTGTATATATATAATATGTATATATAATCTACTTACTTGTATTACAATCTGTTAAACTTCTTTATTCCTTTCATTAATTGCCAATAGACATTTTTTTTAGGTGTTTGAAACGCAATCTGCTAATATAATGGTTTATTTTGTAATTATTAATGACTTAATTTTATTTATGTTATTGGGCGCTTATAACATCTGAATGTCAATTAAAGAACTAATTGGTCTTTGCGGAAGAAAGTAACAATGTTAAGTTAATTACAATAGTACAATATTTAATTGTATCTAGAGTTAAGTTTTTGTTAGTTTTATAATCCCGGTAACTATTGTTCTCCTAGGCCGGAAGATATCTTAAAAAGAATGAATAGGTTTGTTAATTTTTTATGGTTTGTTTTGTTTTGTTTACTCAAGAAAAAATGTCTGGAAAATAAGGAAGGACCCAATTTCAGACATCCTTTAATATTTATTTTTCTATAGTTTATTATGACTTTCGGCAGCAAACACTGCTTTAAAAGTAATAAAAGGGGAATTATCATTTTGTAAAATATAAGGCCCGAAAATATACATAATTACTACCAGAGTATTATTGGTATTGGGTGAGACGAAATAATTCTTCTATCATTATCCAGTTTATATAAGTTTTAAATTACCTTTATTGAAAATCTCATTCTTTCAACCTATTGTAAAACTAAATAAAGTCTGTTATTATTTAATTTCAAATAATATTTTTGTTTCATTATTTTTAATTATATTTTGCCTTGTCATCACAATTCATGTGAGGGTTTTAAACATTTCATGTATTTCTTAACAATACTTATATTAATATTATAACATAGGAGGCATGCCTTATTAGGTAGGGTTTATTAAAGGATTTTTTTCACAATAATTACAATCACACTATAAAATTAATTGTGTCATATTTTAATTTCGTATATTAATGTACAGTATATTGTATTTTTGAACAATGCATCCCATGTACAGATACTTTCTGTAGATTGTATGTCCATGCCAAGATTAATAATCTTCTTCAGGAAGTCCTTTGATGTAAGTGTCCATTTTAAACTTAAAAAAATTTAGGTGAAGTCCAAGGGTCTTGAGAGAATTGATTTTAGTCTTACCACTGAGCAGATTATGGGAATAAATTTATTTAATAAAAATCTACCTACCTGAGAAAATAAGAGGGGTAGGTAGTTGGTGATAAATACTATATATATTCATCAAATTCATTAGTTTATTCATATTTCATTTTCATTGTAACAACAAGAAATTAATTCGTAGCTTCATTTCTGAATGGTACCAACGGAAAAATTGGCTTTGCAGCTGTGAAGTAAAAAATGCACTGTTTTGCTTCCCGTGTTTGCTGTTTGGAGATGATCCACCGTGGACAAAATATGGTTTTAGAAATATAAAAAAAAGGAAAGAAAAAACGGAAAAGCATGAGAAGTCAAAGAAGCAAGTTGATAATGTTGTTTCACTGTCACTTTTAGGAACCGTAAGTATTAAGGAGAAACTTTGTGAGGCATACATACCTTTAATCAATGAGTATAATATAAAAGTTAAAAAGAACCGTGGAGTCTTGTCCAAAATAATTGATTGCATTTTCCTTTGAGGAAACTTTGAAACTCCCTTACGTTGACATAATGAAAAAGCGATTCAGTAAATCCAGGGGTATTTAGAGGATTAGTAAATTTTGCATCTAAATTGTATTCATATTTGAAGAATCACTTAGAAACTAGTGCCGTCTTTAAAGATGTTTCTAGGACCATTAAGAATGAGATATTTGACCTTCTGCTACAAATATACCATTAGAATATAAGGCTGGAAATTAGAAAAGCTCCCCGTGTAGCTGTCATGGCTGATGATACAACAGATATTTCGGAACACACTCAAATGGTTCTTGTTCTACGGTATGTATTGAAGGGAGAATTATTTGAGCATTTTTCGGGATTCTTAATTCCAGAAATTTATACTGCTGATGTCATATAAAAACGTATTTTAAAACAATTGGACATAATCCTTCAAGAAAATGTACAAAAAGTGATAGCTCAAACATTTGATGGTGCAAATGTTATGAAAGGCCAAAAAGCAGAAGTTCAAGCAAAAATAAAAGCAGTTTATAGTATTGCACATTTCATTCACTGTTGTACACCACATCAACTTAATTTAATAATGAGAAATGCAGCAAGTATTACACGAAACCCAAGAATTTTTATCTCTAACATTCTGGCTATTCCAATATTTTTCTCAAGATCACCACAACGTGTGTCCATTCTCAAGAAACATATGGACATCAGCATTCCCCGTACATTCTCTACAAGGTGGAATTTCAACATACAGACCATATACAGAGTTCACATAAATGTGCAACCTTTAAAAAACTGCCTCGCTGAAATTTAGTCAACATAAAATGCATATCAAACCATTGAAGAAACCACAGGAATATTAAAATACCTGAATGATGATAATGTAACGACTTACATTGTAATAAACACTCACCAACTGGGACAAGCCGCTCTCACAAGGTCAACACGCGGCACCAGCTCGACCACCGACCTCCGCTCTCGCAAAATACAACAAACTGACTGAAGCCGCGCCTAAGCGCTGCCCACAGTGGAGCTCGACCACGTGTTCGGCCAGCAAAGAAAATGGAAAGAAGAGTTCCGCTTCCGCTACGTGGAGCTTCTAGGTGTTTCGATATGCGTCTCGAACTTCACTTTCCCCCTAGTTTGTAATGTTCTCCAACCTTCCCTTACTTCGATCCGCCCCCCTTTCTGAGAATTATATTTCATATAAATACTTGTGGTACCGGGATCTCACTTCACTTACTACCCCACCGGCTTGAGGACAAGAGGTGAGGACAGCGACTAGGTCTCGGGGAATATTATCATCTTACCAAAATTACTATTTCGGCGTCATGGGGGGAATTCTTTCTAAATTACTATTTGGACTTTGTTATTAAATTATTTTTA
>CABFOW010004122.1:27930-61349 GCA_902141385.1 Timema californicum | reverse complement strand
TTGAATGTGCGAAAGTTATATTACATTAGCTCATTTTTAATTACTTTTTAAGCATATTTGTGGAGCTATGAAACTAAGCTATATGTAAAAGGGCTTTAGATTTAGCCTTCCTTTAACAAATACAGTGATTTTCTGATAGGCTCACAGCAATTTTTATATTTTTATATATTTGAAAACTAGCCAAACTAGCAACTAGATTTCCTATTTACTTTGAGATAAGAAATTTCTTAGATTTCTTTCCCCTCTTTCTTATTGTCATGACAAAGTGTGGTTGTAGGTGAAGGGTGAAAGGAAGTATAAGCTTAGAAAGCATAGAGAAGTAGTTCCTTAAAATGACAGCATTATATTTTGAGCCGTGTGGCCTGACAACGATTGGTACTTTCTCGCTGATTGAGGCGGCCAAAACTTGACTTAGGTAACGCCGGACACTTGCAGATAGTTTCTAATAAAATAGGAATACTGACAAAGTAAAAATATTTATAGTTGGGTTACTTATTAGTAAAATATCAAAAATATTAAAGGTTAAATTTTAAATAAATTAAGAATAATCTTCTAAGACAATAGTTATACAGGGTGGCTACAGACAGGGAAAACAGAGAAAACCTGTAAAAGTCAGGGCATTTTTGGATTACAGGGAAAACGAGGAAATGTCAGGGAATTTAACTAAAAATAAGGAAAAGTCAAGGAATTAAAAAATATGTCTAAAATATCCCATTAATTTCGCGACCAAACACTAAAAAAACCGTTAATAACACCTAAATAAAATAACTTTTTAATTTTTTAAATAACTGATAAAACTTTTTATGTTTAGTAGATACAAACTTTTTTTAATATGTGATTAATAATAAACAAAACAAAAGTCATCATCCACCATTAAAACTGGAAAAAAAGTAGTGAGGGAAAATTGAAAAATTTTGCCTGTAAAACCTGGAAAATTCAGGGAATTTTGTAAAATATGTTTTGTACTTACCCTGTTATATTATGTCAAACTAAAAAAAAATTATTTTAACATTATATATATAATATTATATGCACCTGTAACAATACAGACACAGGATATTTGTGAATCAAATGATGCAATTAATAAAAGTGGATCTCAACACATTGTATTTTCCTCATCCCCTCTTTGTTCTCCTACTGCTGGACAGCTCCACCCATTAACGTTACAGGTCTACCTTTTTACTGGCGCTTACAAATTTCTGCTCGACTATTCTAGCGCCTTAAGACATTGTATTTTAAAAGCCACAAAACTATTTGGCGAGATGCCATCCTACTAGCCTGTATCGCTTTAGTTTCTCTTCACTGCGTCACGTATTTCCTAAGATTTACTGCTCGCGCTCAATAGACATAATCGTTTCGAGTTATCGATAAAAGATGGAAACTGTAACGATATGATCTGTGATGGACGTGTACTATTTTATTGTAAAACTTTTTCATGCTTTTATCTTTTACGTCATCAAAATAATGTCTGGCCCATTTAACGCAATATTCACAAATTCATATTTTGGAAGGATGACAAACTATACGGAGAGTTTTTTTCCCCCTTCTTCTCGATATGGATAAAAAAAAACAATGGGTTAAATTAAACGTTGGTTATGCTTTGTTTTGATAAAACATCAGCTTTTCGTGGGGTTTATATTTGGTGTATCACGTTTGTCCAACCCTCTGGCTAGCCATGTATTTACAATAAGGGGGTTGGGATGAAGGAGATAAGGTTTTAGATAAAATGTACTCAAGTTTGCTTGGTGGGGAATTAAAAACCATTTAGGAAAAACTACCTTCAGTACTTTAAATAATAGCACAAATTAATTACTATAGAATCAACATCATCATAATCATCATCATCATCATTATCATCATCATATACAGGGAATTTTTGCAAATAAAGAAGGCCTGAGATTAAAAAAAACTGTTTTTAATATCTATATAGGTATTTAGATAATTATTTTATCCGCCTCGGTGGCGTAGTTGGCTAACGCGCTTGTCGTGTTGAAGCTCGACTGCTGAGGACGGGGAGATCGAGGTTCGAATCTCGGTCGGGTTAACTGGGGGAGGTTTTTTCCTAAATGGTTTTCCACTCTCCCTCCACGCAAATGTGGGTTCACTTCCTCTAATTCAACCTTCCCAAGTCCTAATCCATTAGAGTAATTAGTACTTACAGCGTATAACCCGAACGGGTAGTAAGACGTGGTGCTAAAAAAAAAATATTTTTAAGTAAATATTAAAACCCACTTAGTATAGAGCCTACGTAAAAAAACATATACTTTTTGTTATTTTTTCGGTATTTTTTTAAATTACCGTGTCTCACTACCCGTTTGGATTGTACGCATGTGTATGCTACTAATCACGCTAACGTTTTAAGGATGAGTGAGGTTGAATATAGATTAAGTGTACCCATATTTGCATGGAGGGAGAGTGGAAATCCTTTCAGGAAAAAAACCCCACCTTCAGTACATTCGACCGACATTCAAACCCCGTTCTACTCGTCATCGGTATTTCAATTTATTTAAAGTTTTACGCCTCAACCATTCGACCACTGAAACGGGTTTACATATAATTTTTTTATTAATTTTATACTACTTTTTCTTAATATATAAATATTATATTTACTTTCTCCACGGTTCTATTTTCACTCCGAAGAAAATCATAATTGTATACAACTAAATACATATAACTAATATATATTTGCCGAAACGTCAAAATATTAACGATAGTTTTTTCCCGTCAAGTGTCCTTGTGCCTTTCTGCCCGTCCGTTCTATACGCCTCTTCCACCAATGAGGCAGGAATGATAAATGGGGTATTTATAGGAAATGTACCCTCATTTGCTTGGAGCTATTCTGAGAAACCATTTAGGAAAAACATGCCCTCAATACACCCGACTGGGATTTGAACCCGGATCTCTCCGTCACCGACAATCCAGTCCAACACGAGTGTGACGCGTTAAACCATACGGCCACCGATTTGGGGGGTGCCTTTGCCCCTCAATCCACCTTTTTGTGGGGGTGTTATCGGTAATTGACAAAAACATCAAGCCTAATAAATATTTATCTTAATATTTACGTCAATATGAAAGGATGCCTTACAGGACATCCGTCGTTTGAAATGAAAATTAATAAAAAATGCAAGAAAAAATCTTACTTTCACCATATTTTATCTGTAACGAAGGTTGAAAGAAAAAGTAAAAAAAAAGCACCCTCTTCTAATGCGTTTGGTGGGAATAATATTTCAGGCCTACGCACACCTGACCTCTAGAAAACATTTGAAACTCTTCCAACTTTTTTTACTTATGTTTTAGCTTTATTTTTCTCAAGTTTTCCTTTCCTTCTTTGATCGTTATGGCGGGAAAGAGGGTCTCACCTCATTTTGAGTTATGTGGGTTGTTCTTGAGCTAGCTTTCCTCTTAGACTATTGTTTGCAGGGCTGGTTTCTTTTGGAAGTGTTTCTTTATCTACTGAATATATAAAAATGTTTTCAATATAGTTATATTATCTCTGTTAATATAAAATATAGCCTCTGTAGAACAATGTGAGCAATATCCGAAAACTAGACTCGAGATAAAAAAATATAATTGTTTTAATTTCTAGTTTATATTTCCTTATTTTTTGTCTACATTTCCTTCTTCTATCATAACCGGTTATACTCCTCACAATAAGGGTAATAAACCCAATATAGGTTTTTTCCCCCACCCCGATCGCTCCATAATCTATCGCGGGGATGACGTCTTAGACCACTCGACCACCGAAGCGGGTCTTGCCACATTCAACATGAGCTATAAATTAAAAATTACGTCAGCAAACATCTTCTTACATGACGTTGCTTAAAATAATAATAATAATCAGTGAACTAATTATACGAAAGCACTTACTTTATAAGCAATCGCCGCTTCGGATGTCGCGTGGTCTAACACGCTACTATCGTGTTAGACTAGAGTGCCAATGACGGGGATTTCGGAGTTCGATTCCGGTCGTATGCACTGAAAGTGGTTTTCCCTAATTTGTTTTCTGCTCGGCTTCCAAGCAAATGTGGGTGCACTTCCTCTCTATTAAAACCTTCCTAATCCCTAAACCATCAGTGTAATTAGTACGTAAGCGTATAACCCGAATAGATAGTAAGACTCGGTACTATTTTTTTAAAATATAATAACGAGCATAAAAAAGTGTTTGAAACAGTTTCTTTTCCTTTTAAACTTTTCCATTAGCTTATTATTATAATTTTTTCACATTTTTTGAGAACTTTGAGTAATTTGAGTGTAATCTCTTGGAAAAGTATTTACCTGCTTATGAGCTTTTTTTTTATGGTCATTAAATCTCTTTTGTATACGCAACTAAAATACTTTTGTTGGTGCTTTCGAGTAATTTGGTTGAGTGAGACAAGAGCAAAGAAGATGCTATTTTCATTAATATTTTACAAAAATAATAAATTTTGATGTCAGTAAAAAAAGGGAAATGTCAGTCATTTTTTAAAAAAAAGGGCTATTTAAAACATGAACACTAAATCCAAAGAGAGATTCTTTTCGCATGTGGCTATTTAAAACATGAACACTAAAACCAAAGAGAGATTCTTTTCGCATGTACAGTAGCCCCATGACTTATTTGGTGCTGACTGACAGCTGACAGCTGACAGATAATGGCTTTAAAAAGCTACCAGACCAAATTATGTATCCCTACGTCGAACCATATGATCTGCAAAAACATGTGTTTAACAGCTGTCACTTCTGAGAGTCAAAATCTAGGTATATACCTACTGTATATTAACAAAATGTATTGCCTATATATGACATTCTAACATGAGAGGGTTGTACATTTGTTAATACCACATTTACAGTGTCACAAATATTACCTAAAATATTTAATACTGGAAAAATAACTTGTACAAATGTGAATGTTTAGTGACATTTTTACTTTCACTTGACCCCTCGGAAGGAGAATTATTGAGATTGTTATCGAACTCGAAGTTTTTATAAATGTCAACGTTTCATAAGCCCCTGAAACAGAAAAAATGGTTTTCGTGATACCTTCTGTTTGTCTTTCTCTTTTTTTGGCTTAGATCCTAGACCATTTTACCAATGGGCCTGAAACTTAGTATCTAGGGATTTCATAGGAATCCCCCGAGTGTTTTTGGAATTGGATATCTTACCCTAAAATTAAGGGTAGGTATATGAAAGACAAAAAGGGGGAAAAATCGATTTTCTCCAAATCGCTCTAACAATTTTAATAAAATTGGGTAGCTAGACATTGTTTAACATTACTAAAAAAAGGTCAAGTTTAATTTTGCCATGAAAATAACATTAAGGGTACTTTACATAAGTAGAAATTTCCAATTGTTATCATATATCCGTCACTATTTAAAATACAAAATAACTAATCAAAATTAAAATTTCCTATTTGAAATTTATTTTTACGAAATATATTTTAATAGTTATAATATATAATATGATATAGTAATATAGTATATGATATAGTTTTATAGTTTCTGAGCTATAAACAAATATATATAAACAAATATATATTTGTTTATACATCAGAAACTATAAAACTATATATATATATATATATATATATATGCAGCTTTTTGACAATTGAAATTGATTGTCATGTATTTTTTTGGACTAATATGTTTCTATAAAGATGTATATTATTTTATCTATGCTCTTTGATGGAGTGTTTCTGCAACAATGTTTATGATCTCGTTTCACAAACCTACGAGTTTTTATTAAATGTCTCTATATTATGATAAAAGAGAGAGTCTGTGCGGTGCGTAATTAGTACATATGTGTGTAACCCGAAAGGGCAGTAAGACGTGGTGGTAAAAAAAATATACTTTTAATAGTGAGCTCCTTAAATGTGTGTAACCCGAAAGGGCAGTAAGACGTGGTGGTAAAAAAATATACTTTTAATAGTGAGCTCCTTAAAGCCGTACAGAGATAAAGAAAGGCTTATAAATGACTATGAAACATATCAAAATTTACTATAACTTGTTTATCAAATTTACTACAATCAAAATCTAGGGCTATCAAAAATAGAAACACTATTTTCTCAAAATCGGTTCTAATGATTTTGATTAATTTTTTTTTGTTAACACATCTTACTACTATTCGTTCGGGTTATACGCCTTTATACTAATTACGCTAATGGGTTAGGGATTAAGAGGTTTGAATTTAGAGGAAGTGAACCCGCATTTGGCGTGGTAGAGAGAGAGAGAGAGAGAGAGAGAGGACAACCATATATAAAAAATGACCCTCAGTACACCCGTCAGGGCTTGAATACCGATCTCCCCATCAAAGGAAGTCTAGCTTATCGTGAGAGGAACGCCTTAGACCATGTGGCCGTCGAAGTGGGTTGATCAAAATTCGTATCCAAGACATGGTTTAACATCAAAAACAAAATGGCGCATCTCACACTACTGAGAATAATGTCTTAAAGCCAATATCTCGTGGCACTTGTTTTATAATTTTAATAATGTTCGAAAACCATTCATCAGCAAACAACCCTTTAGTATTAGAGTTTGACTCATAAAACCTATTTGTTGTTTTTATTTATTAATCTGACCAACTTTGCTTTAAATAGCGAAAAATTATATCCTTTGTATCACTTTTTACGGGATTTCGGTAATTTGAGTTGGAAACACTGGAGGGATGTTCAGCAACATAGGTTCTATCGCTCTCCGCCCCCCTCCCCCCCTTTCTTCCTTTTAACATCCACATGTCAAATTAGTAGTTTTCTCCTTTCCCTTATCTCCAACTCAGCCTGGCTTAATTAATTAACGCCTTCCAACCTCGGCCATATATCCACACTTCCTCCCTATTTTCGATGCGGTTTTCATCTCATCACGGTTTGGCTAGGTGTGACCTATTTTCTCTCACTTCGCGTCGTCTCTCTGACAGGCGGCGAAACGCACTGATTCTCTAGAGACTCGCTCCGACGACTAGCGATGCTGCCGGAGAGAGCTCTGTGGCGTCTTCACATGATGGAATACCCCCTCCCCCCACCTCATATGTTATTTAGAGAGACCGCAAGCGTTGGAAGGCGTCACAAAAAAACTGGAGAAAACACCGTATTTCAATTTTTTCACCGCCTTTTCGGATTCTACCAAGTCCACCTCATTACACCTTATTTTTATATTGATCTAACTCTATCCAATCTACCTTATTAAACACTATTCTTATATTGAGCTAATTCCGTCCAGTCCACCTCATTACATCATATTATTATCTTGAGCTAGTTATACCCAGTCCACCTCATTACACCCTATTCTTATATTGATCTAATTCTATTCAATCTACCTTATTAAACACTATTCTTATATTGATCTAATTCTATCCAATCTACTTCATTACACACTATTCTTACCTAGGGCTAGTTCTATCCAGTTCCACCTCATTACACCTTATTTTCTTGAGCTAGTTATATTCAGTCCACCTCATCACATCCTATTCTTATCTTAAGATAGTTCTACCCAGTCCACCTCATTACACCCTATTATTATTATTATTATTAGCACTGCGTATTACCACCCGTTCGGGTTATAAGCACTTAAACTAATATTTAATGGTAGTGTGATTGTGAGAAGAAATGGAGGAACTACAGTTTAACGTGGAATCTGAACCACGATGGAAGCCTGGCATTCCCCATAGTCACAAGTTGTGATTACACCCTATTCTTACATTTATGTAATTCTATCCAATCTACCTCATTACACTATTCTTATTTTGAGCTAGTTCTATCTAATCTACATCATTGAACCCTATCCTTATCTCGGGATAGTTCTAGCCAACCCACCTCATGACACCCTATTCTTAAAAAATCTAGCCTGGAGATGGTGATGTATGTCGACGCTTCATGACCCCCCGAACCCTAAAAAGTGTTTTTTGCAATGCCATTTGTCTGTGTGTCTGTATAACCCTAAAATTAGTAGCAGTTTACTAGAGGATGAAAAGAGAAAAATTCAATTTTCTCAAAATCGGCTATATCGATTTTATCTCTCTTATTTTAGATTCAATAGTATATAATTACCTATTTTATTGGTTATATTATTAGCACCGCGTCTTACTACCCGTTCGGGTTATAAGCACTTAAACTAATATTTAATGGTTGTGTGATTGTGAGAAGAAATGGAGGAACTACAGTTTAACGTGGAATCCGAACCACGATGGAAGCCTGCCTGGCATTCCCCATAGTCACAAGTTATGATTACACCCTATTCTTACATTGATCTAATTCTATCCAATCTACCTCATTACACACTATTCTTATTTTGAGCTAGTTCTATATAATCTACATCATTGAAACCTATACTTATCTCGGGATAGTTCTAGCCAACCCACCTCATGACACCCTATTCTTAAAAAATCTAGCCTGAGATGGTGATGTATGTCGACGCTTCATGACCCCCCGAACCCTAAAAAGTGTTTTTTGCAATGCCATTTGTCTGTGTATCTGTATAACCCTAAAATTAGTAGCAGTTTACTAGAGGATGAAAAGAGAAAAATCCAATTTTCTCAAAATCGGCTATATCGATTTTATCTCTCTTATTTTAGATTCAATAGTATATAATTACCTATTTTATTGGTTAAAATTTATTAAAGCGAAATTTAATAGCAAGACGATAACCGTAAGATGTGCATTTCCTAGTAAAATGACCAACATTTTAACTGGAAGTTAAAATTTTAATGTGAAATGTTGGCCCTCGGGGAACCAATATCGATATTTTTTATTGGTCCAAATATACAAATGAAGACGTTAATTCTTTAAAAATAAAATACGAAATTTAAAACCACGAATAAAAAATGGTTTACGTATGTCTAGTGCAATTTGTTCTCAGGTTTGCTAATGCATATTATATTGCGAATTTTGAGTAAATATCTCCATTTCTAAAAAAATAGAGCGAGAAAGTTCGTGCAGAGTTCCGTACCATTACTTAAGACTTTATCTAGTATAGAGTCATTTTATATTATTTATTTAGTATAGAGTTATTTTATATTATCAACAAAACTTACATTATTTTGCCACATAAATTCAACCAAACCGAAAATAAGTCAGTATTACGTTCATACGGAATGATCTAATTAGCTTTAAACGAATAAATGATTAAATCGAGTTTAAAACATTGAATACAGACACTATTCGAAATTTACTCAATGACCTGCCGCTTTTCCTGTACATATACAAATTGATCGCATTATATCTGACAGTTATTAAAGTATTAAATAAAGGTTGTGTTGTTTACTACAGGCTGCCATTTAGTTTTACTGATTGAGTCGCCCTTAATACATTAATTAGAGATATTATCAACTAGCATTCCCGCACGGCGTTTTCCGTGACCCACCGTAGTATAAGAATTATATTTTAAAAAAACCTCCCACCCGCCATGGGGCCCGATTTTTTGATGAAAATATAATTATCAGATTAACAATATTTTCTTCAAAAATTTGTTAAAAATAGCTTAGTTAAAAAGTTATTTAAAAATTTAATAATCCGGCTTTGAGGTGCATTCGAACTCCCTTCCGCCCACATATGTTAAAATTTTTATATCTCTGCGTGACGTAGATTTGGGATGGGCATCGCGTTCAAACAAACAAACTCACTCAAAGACAAACACTTCCTTTTATTATTATAGATTAATGCAGTAGCTATTTGAGATTTTAATATTCAAATCATCTTGAAAATTGTAACCATCATAACTACCGTAAGATAATACTGCATTTATTTTAAAATTTAGCACCGCGTCTTACTAACCGTTCAGTTCATAAGTAGGTGTATTAAATACGCTAATACATGCTTCAGTGGCCGAATGGTCTAAGGCGTCACTCTAGTGTTGGACTGGGTTTCTGAAGAGGGGAAGATCAGGGGGCTGGACCTAGTCGGGTCTATTAAGGATGGTTTTTCCTAAATGGTTTCTTTAGCTCCTTCCATGCAAATGTGGATTGATTATATCTGAAATGAGGTGACGTGTCGTGAAGTGTTGCCCGGGTAAGCAGCATTAGTTTAAACTGTACCTATGAATTGGTCACACCGCTCAGTAGAACATTCATTGGTGATGTGTCGAGGCATGCAAAACAGAGAAAGTGTATGATTGGTCAAATAGGGCCCAAATGGCTGAGTACATATCACAGGTACAGTTTTAACAAGGTTTGCTTCCCTTGCAACACGCCATTGGTGACCTGGTGGTCTAGGGGTAAGGCTTCGGACTTCTCTGTTTGTGGTCTGGGGTTCAAATCTACGTCCCGGCACAGATTTATCTGACTGCCAAACGCTTCCTTCCCCTCTGACAAGAAGTGTATTAATCATCAACTTGTGAATGTGTGGAATGCCAGGCCTCCACCGTGGTTCGGATCCCACGTTAAACTGTAGGTCCTCCATTTCATTTCACTATCACCCTACCATTACACATTAGCGTAAGTGCGTACAACCCGAACGGGTAGTAAGACGCGTGGCTAATAATAATAATAATAAGCCATTGCTAAAATGATTCCTTCATCACTAACCCATCAGATTAATTACCATGCATGCGTGTAACATGACTAGGTAGTAAGACACGTTGATTAAAAAACACGCTAATGCTCTAACGACGAGGAAGGTTGAATTAGAGTAAGTTTACTAACATTTGCATGAAGGGAAAGTGGAAAACCATTTAGGAAAATAAATTAACCACGCTTGACCGGGATTATAACCCCAATATCCACATCATCGGCAGTCAAGTCTATTGTGGAAGTGACGCCTTGGACCATTTCAGCACAGCCCTGTGTACTACTTATAACGAAAGTAGTCTAATGGAGTCTACTAGTCCGCAGGGCCACCCCGAGCACCTGTAGGTAGCCTATGCAAACACCAGTCTCTCTGGCACGGTAACCGAAGCAGATTAGTTCATAACTACTTTTGAGTTGGTTACGCAGTTGTATATTATTGGCGTATCATTTTATTATATTTTGAACCCTTTTTTCCACGTCACCTCTCACTACTCTTCCGGCTTATGTGCATTTTATTTATACAACTGTGGTAGAGATCAGTTTGATAGAATTTAAAAGAAATGTACCTATATTTGCTTGGAGGAAGAGTGGGGAACCATTTAGGAATAAACTAACCTCAATACACCAGGCTGTAATTCTAATGCGAATCTCCCCGTCACCAAAAACCATATTAGATGAGTTTTCCATTTAATCCAAGTACTACCCTCCTTTGCAACCTCTTACTCTCTTCCACCCCCGCCCCATCCAGCCTTAGGTGCAAGAGCCTAAGGCGGTGTTTCTCTCAAACTTTTTACCAGTTTTGTACACTCTTTGTAGCCATGGCTTAAACAAAATATCCTTTCTAGCTCTTTATAAAATAAATTGTACCCAGCACTGCACAGACTTTTCTCTCTCTAATATCAGAAAATTGAGACATTTACTAAAAAATTCCTAATATAAGTAAAATAAAATAATATGCATTGTTTCATAAGAATAAACTAACCTCAATACACCCGGCTGTAATTTGAATGCGAATCTCCCCGTCACCAAAAACCATATTAGATGAGTTTTCCATTTAATCCAAGTACTACCTTCCTTTGCAACCTCTTACTCCCTTCCACCCCCCACCCCATCCAGCCCTAGGTGCAAGTTTAACTTGTTGTTGAACACAAAGTTTCGTGTAATGACGTGAAGTTTTCAGAACCAAGGAGTAACTAAGAGTTAATTCTCAACGTTGATCGCATAGCCTAAGGCGGTAATTTTAGCAAACTTTTTATCAGTCTAATACACTCTTTGTGGCCATAGCCTAAACAAAATATCCTTTCCAGCTCTTTATAAAATAAATTGTACCCAGCACTGCACAGACTTTTTCTCTCTCTAATATCAGTAAATTGAGACATTTACTAAAAAATTCCTAATATAAGTAAAATAAAATGATATGCATTGTTTCAGAAACACTCCAGCAAATAGCATAAATGAAATAATATACATTGTTACAGAAACATTGAGAAAATATTAATATATTTGTGTACCAAAGAGCATAGCAATCAAGTTAAATTCCAAAGTGCTCCATTAATATATATATATGTTTGCTTTTATATCAAAAACTATTTGTTTTATAAAACTATATTTCAAATAAAATCTTTTTATTTTTAATAGTACTAAAACTTTACAATAATAAGCTATTTCTTATTTAAAATAGTTGTGGATATGATCAAAATTGGAAATTTCCAATTATGTTAAGCACCCTTAAAGTAAGTTTCATCGGGAAAATAAAATATACAATGTGGTTGTAATGTTAAAAAATGGCATACAAAATTTAATCAAAATCGTTAGAGCATATTTTGATTTTTATCTTTTTTTTTCCCTTTAGTCAACCACCAAATACCTCTCGGGGGATCCTTATAAGATTCCTAGATAGACCTATCAAGTTTTGGCCCGGTCAGAAAAATGGTTTCTGATCTATTCCGAGATACAGACAAACGGCATCGTTAAAACAACTTTTTCTGTTACAGGGGGTCATGAAACGTCGACATTTATCAAAATCTCAAGTTTGATTTTTTAATTTTTTAACGACCACATGACTTCTCTCTTCAAAGGGTCGATATAAAGTAAAAAAACTGCTCTTTCATAAAGTACAAACAGTCGTTAAACACATTTTAATAAAGATTCGGTAATAAGTTAAACAAAGTCGTGACAGAGAGAAAGAAACGCTTCTAACAACATCATGTCATCTGCTTGAATTTGTTTGTAAATAAAACTCGGTGCTACTTTGCGTCACCCTTGAAATCCTTTACTTACCCCTGGGGGCACGCGTACCACAGTTAGGAGAAACATTTTTCTAAAACAGTGTTCCGCAAACTCTCTTTTTTTAAGTTAGCCAATTTGTCTTTGAACTTCGAGAGAAGCGAAGTTTGAGTTGGTAAGAAATGCACGGCTGCCGCTCGTACCAATTTCATTCGTGTTCTTATTAAACAGCGATGCGTGGCGGTGGCGGGTGCGATGGCGATCACGTTCGCACACACATAAGCGATCAGTTCGCAGCTCAAAGCCTACAAATACATCACAATATGAATTTGTTTTATGAAGGCAATGATTCTCACCATTCACTTTATATGAAGATATAGCAATTCTTAAATTAAACACATTGAAATTTACTAGTGTCGTAAACCTGTCGGTAACAGGCGAAATTAACTTGAATGATTAGAAGGTAAATTATCTTTTTAGTATAAGTTGAAAAACGTAAAACCCTCCCTATTTTCTTTTAATTCATGAAAAGGCTTTAAAAAACTGCAATCAGACAAAATTAAATAATTGAAAATCAAGCTAGTTTAGGTTCTGTCCCGTGGTCTATACTATAGGCCAAGTGTATAAAGTTCCAACCATCTCTAGGGTCTTCCATCGATTGTGGAAATACACAGACATTAGCCCGAAAAATTTCAGCTTCTTAGGTTTCCTGGGCTTCGAGATTTTTCTGACTTTGATTCTTTGGACCCCGCCTCCCCCTTTCCCATTTTGAGGCTCCGCTCCCCTTTGGTATTTTCAGTCGCCATGTATTCCTGCACTCTTTAGAAACAAGGCCTACCAGCATGCAACATTTCAGCTCAATAAATATTCTGGGCTTAGAAATATTTTTAATTTTGGTCTTTTGGAAAAATCAGAATTTTGGGGCCCCCATGGGAATTTTTAGTAACCAAGTTTTACTAAACCCTATTGATTTAGGGGCTACCTGCCATCAAAATTTCAACTTACTAAATCTTCTGGACTTTGAGATTTTTCGGCTGGCACTTTTAGCAAATCCTTTTTTTTTTGCCCCCATTAGGATTTCCAGTAACCAAGTATTCTTTGGTGTATGTGGTTTCACAATTTTAGTAAAAACTGATCAAAACAGGAAGCTGGCAGCGGTCAAACTCGACATACAGCATCTGATCGCCACCGAGAGGTAGAACGCTACACAGGCCACAATATTGTCTGCCTGTACGCGCCAGTGTGTGCTTGTTCGTTAGATAACATAGGCTACATTTGACTGCCATCGCGCTCGCCACCACCACCGCGTTGGCGTTTGGAGTCCTTGCAGCGTTCGACCGCGAGACCGCGAGGCCGTTGCTTTAGAACGCAACAAAGGATGTGGACACGAATGTTGGATTGCTGTCTGTGTGTGCACTTGCTTTATACATGACTTGATCGCCACCGTGACCGCCACTGTCATCGCATCCGCTACCGCACTAGTTTGCGCTCCGCTTAGTTCGCCATTGTAGTACACCAGTGTGTCTTTTGTGGATCACTGGTCTAGGCGTCACTCTCTCATTTGACTAGATTGCCGATGATGGAAAGGCTAGGATTGGATTACAGGTTGAGGGTGTCCTACCTCCACCTTAATGGTTTCTCAATCGCCCCCCCCCCCCCCACACACACTGAAATGTGGGTACATTTTATAAATTCTACCTTACTCATCTCTAACCCATTAGTGTAATTTTATTCGAATAGCCAGTTTGGATGATCAATTATTATCAAATTATAATTTTTACCGACCAAATAGTTTAAAGCTTGATTCAATCGTTCGCCGAAAATAAGAGGTAAGAATCTTCTTGAGTGACCCAGCAAATATTCACACGTTGTATGTTGACCCATGATGCATTGCAACGCAAACTAGAAACCTATGGGTATCAACCTATTTTATTTTATACTCTAAACATATATTTCAGGTCATTGTCATGATGGATGTTTTCAAATTATAATACTGTGTCGTGGCGCAGCCAAATTTATTGATACACTCGCTTTCTATTAACGTGTTTCTTCAAGTTTCGATTATAGCGAATTAAGCAGTGATGAGTTGAATTTGAGCAGAACAGCTCTCGTCGATGAGGCGGAAATCTTGTGATAGGTTTAGAGCTCGTCACGTGACCCAGTTTCTGTTCTGTGCTTGTTTTTTAGGCGAGCGTGTTAATACAACAACGTATCGATAACTCATTTGTTCGCAGTGCTTCAATTAATGGAGGCTTCATTTAATGTAATTCTTAAAATTATTTTCACTACTATCAGCGCCCTTTTTTTTAGGTGCACACATTTCCCCCAAATGGGACAAATTATTTTCATGGCTAAACTAGTAAAAGTTTTGAAACCATTTTCAATAGCATGTCAAACATTTATTGAAAAAGAAAAAACTACTTTCAGGAAGTGATTGAATGTATCCACAACTGTTTAAATTATATATTTTTCTTTATTTTTTAAAAACAAATAAAGAAAGAGTAGAGGATGAAAACAATCACATTTCAGATTTTTTTAACTTCATTAGTAAAGTAATTTAAAACAAATTATGTCTTTAAAGTATTTAATCTGATCAAAGCACATACTTGTTCTAAAAGACACCTCAACTACCCTTTTAAAACGTAAAAATAGGAAACGCTTGACTTTAATCCTTCCCCGCTACACAGTCTAAACAATTACCGTAATATTAATTGAATCTCGACCATAACTCTGGAACTGAAAACACATTAAGAGTCGGGTGTTGCAAACAAACATGGTTGGAACTCCCACATTCTCCCTCCTGTGTTTTCCTTGTTTCCAATTTCTCTTCTGTTTTAGTTCGCGCGGCCACAATCACTTTTCAGGTTGATTGCGCGATGATTAATCTTCCATTGTCCGCCGGGAAGACAATTGTGTTCGGTAAGTAAACTAAACGTTTTTAATCTATCATCTCGTTTGATCTGACCGGAACTGGGATTAACAACACGACTACCGTTCGATCGTTAAATGAGACATACTTGTAATAATATGGGTCATACATGTCACCAAATTGGAAATACATATCATTATATGGGACATACAAGTCACAAAACAGGGTACACATGTCATCAAATGGGACACACCTGTTGCCAAATGGGACACACTTGTTACCTAATGGGACATACATTTCACCGAATGGGGCATAAATGTCATAAAATGGGACATAAATGTCGCCAAATAGGACACACATGTCATAAAATAGGATACACATGTCACCAAATGGGACATATATTAATTATGTCTCCAAATGCAACCAAGTAGTCACTTGCAAAGATTAGACAATTTTCATGATCGCGAGCTAAATTTCATTGATACAACTTATAATGTATGGGTTTTGAATGATTAGCAGCGTATTATCTATCATCCATTAAGCAAAAAAGCATATGTACTAGTCTCGCTAATGTGCTTGGGAGAAGGAAGGCTCAATTTATAGGAAATACACCCTCATTTATGTGAAGGGAGCGTGGCAAACTTATCCTCAAACATCCGACCTGGGTTCGAAACCGGACCTCCCCGTAGTTGGCAAACCAGACTAAATGAGCTTAGCGTTTGTATCGCGTGCCCGCTGATACAAGTGTTTGATAATGTTCTTTATTTAATGTATCGAGGGAGAAATATGCTGCCTTTATTAACGCCAACTGATTTTATCTCTCGCAAAAGACTTAGCAAACAAACAAATTGTGTTCATAAAACTGTAGTAATAGCTAATTACTATATGAGAAATATAAAGTTGACATTTTTCGTCCGAAGTTTTTTATTAACTAGCCCTTTTTTTTAAGCTCACATGGCCCGCGATATTGAAAAGGTTGAATACCCTTGTTCTAAGGAGTCACTCTTGTGTTAGATTGGACTGTTGATGACGGGGAAATCTGGGTTAAAATCCCGGTTGGGTCTATCGGAGCTGATTTTTCCTAGATGGTTTACCACTCTATTTCCATGCAAATGTGTGTAGATTACACCTATAATGTTCCCGACCACATTAGAGTAGATATAATATATGCATATAACCTGGATGGGTAGTAAGACGCTATTTAGAACTATAACATTTGATTGGAAAAAAACAATTATTTAAGTTTCGTCTAATATCATAGGTTATTTTTATGTGCACTGCGTCTTACTAACCATCCGGGTTTTCCACATATTTACAATATTGTGCTAGAATTGAGGAAGTTTTAGTGCTTGAATAAATGTATCCACATTTGTGCTAAGCGATATTGTGAAGCCATTTAGGAAAACACCACCCTCAGTAAATCCGATTGGATTTTATTTGGGGGTTGAGTGGTTTAAAGCGTTATCCTCGCGATATACTGTACTGCCTATGACTAGAGGAGATTGGAGTTCAAATCCTAGTCGGGTGTATTGAGGGTGGTTTTTCTTATCTTCTTCCATGTACATTTGGGTAAACTTCCTATAGATACAACCTTATTCCTAACACATTAGCTTGACTAGTAGACCTACATATGCGTTCAACCCAAACGGGTAAAAAGGCGTGATGTTAATAACAATAATAGGACCGTGATACCAACGCCGATTTCCCATCTATCGGCAATCCAGTGTACTATGGGAGTAGTGGCTTGGGTGATGTGACCAACGAAGGGGTTAACATTTCCTAGTTGATTTTGAGTTAAATACTAGAGTTGCTCTATAAATTCCGCGGCTTATTTCTGGGTCAATGTATAATTTATGCCTCTGGGACGCAGTCCAATACATCCCAACCTACCACGAGAGTTCGCTTCAATGGGACTTTCCTGCAGCTCTAAAATATTCCGTTGGAAAAATAACAATAAAGTTTATCACAAGTATTTTACTGCCCGTTTTTTTGGAAAAGACATCTCGAGTACATTGGCTTTTACCATAGATAGGTTCGTAAATGATGGCCACATGATAACGATTTGACAAGTGTTTAATGTCAAATACTACTAATATCATAAACATATCATTGTGTTGAATTTGCGTATTGTTAATAAAATATGACTTTAAATTTTCCTCCCCCCCCAAAAAAACCCCCAACATAATTCAAACATTTTATTAAAAGTTGAATAAAAAAAATAAGATTTTAATTGTGTGGTTACATAGACAAGAAATAAATAATTATTTAGTAGCCAATAATTAATTTTATTACTATAGAGGCTACTATTTACTTGATCGGTTTTATGAACCTTGTTCTAATAGTTTTTATAAAAAGGTCATTTAATTTATGCTTATGAAAATGTAAACAAAGTAAATAATTTAAATTAGCAACATTTTTGAAGCAATCTATTAATTTCTTTTCCAAAAATAAACATGATAATGTTAATTTTGTTAATTCTAAAGTAATATTTTTAATGGAATGTAATAAACATGATTCTTTGACATAAATCAAATTGTATATATATATATATATACACACACACACACACACACACACACATACATTNCATTTATGTTTCGCTGACACGTATAAACTTCCACAAATCCTGCTGTTCAAACTTTTTTAAAGCTACGATAGAGAAGTAAAAAACCGGAGACCTAGTTGTATATTTAGTGAGAATGATAAATGGTTGGAGTAGGGGGATAGACTTGCCTCCTTCCGAGATGTTCTTTATGTAGGCTGTGTTGCACTGCTGCTTGGAGGTTTGCATACATATAATTTTACAGGCGTTCTTGTAGTGACGCAACACTGAGCGCTCAGCCGCTTGAAACCGGGGACCTGGTGTCCGTTAGTACCCCCCCTCTCCCTCTTCTACAACCACCCGCCTCCCCCTTAATCCATTCTCACTAATTATTTTTTTTTGCTGCTGAAATAAGGATGAGGAATAAATCATTTGCTAAGTAAATGTACCCACATTTGCGTTTCCCCGGTTGTGGATCATAACTTTTTGTTATATCATAAAGCATCAAGCTTAGGACGGCATTTTACTAACGGGACTGAGACAGATTGGTTAGTAATTTAAATCAATCTAAAACACTTATGGGGAACCCACGACCCGTGAGACGATTTGTTGTGGCCGCCGCTTGTACTTTATAAATCATTTTTAATTAAAAATGGGCTGCGAAATCACTAACTTATAACCTTTTAAAGGAAATTATACTTAACTATTTTTTTAAGTTTTTTAAAATTTCTACTGATTTTATCTAACTAGCTTCTGTGTGATATATTCAGGAGTAATCATAATTTTAATATAACTTACCAGGAATTATGAATAATACACACATAGGCATATTGTTACAGTCCAATTTTCATAGTAAGAACCTTATCTGACATCTAGAAAAACTACCAAATCTTCTTTCACGTATTCATACGTCAAGTCGTTATTTTCTCTGCAGCTGTCACTTTTGATATATACTATCAATGCTTATAAAATAACACCAACAAAATAGTTAAATGTTATTAATTTTTGGCCGCCAAAAAGTTTTTATTTTCTAAAAGTCTCTTCTTATGAAAATTGAACTATAGCTACAAGCGAACAATTTTCTTAAAAGCACTGTCAGTAACCGTCATAATTTGATACAATGTCTTTAAATGTTCCACTAGCTTCGGTGATCTAATGGTCTGAGGCGTCACGCTCTCAATAGACTAAACTGCCTAACAATGACGGAGAAGTCACGGTTATGAATCCCGGTCGGGTGTATTGCTTTTCCCTCCCCCTAAATCGTATTTCGACTTTCTCTCATCGGAAATGCGGGTATATCTCCTCTAAAATTCAACCTTCCTAATCCCTAACCCGTTAGCTTATTTAGTACCTATGCCTATTAATCGAACGGGTAATAAGTAGCGTTGCTAAAAAACTAATAATAATTAAATGTTCCGTACGGCCTTTGTAAGGTCCCATTTTGTTAACTACCCTCAGACCCGCTTCGGTGGCTGTATGATATAAGGCGTCGCTCTCGCAATAGCCTAGAGGGCCAATGACAGGGCTATTGGGATTCGATCCTGGTCGGATGTACTGACAGAAGTTTTCCCCAAATAGTTTTTCAGTTCTCTTTCCACGCAACTGCGGGAGCACTTCCTCTAAATTCAACCGTGCCCCATCCCTAACACATTAGAGCAATCAATATATAAGCGTATAACACGAACGTGTAATAAGACGAGGTGTTGAAAAATAGCTACCCTTGGAAAAATAAAGTTTCCCCACCCCTGGTCCGAAAGCTATAAAGGTTACACACACACACAAACACATTGTCGACACACTACATCCTTGTAGTTGTTTATCCAGGACGGAACACACTTGAGGCGTTGTAATCTCGGAGATGGCTAGTCTCGCCTGGGATTGTATTTTGAAATGTTATTGGGAACATTTCCACACACTTGGATTTTATCAGCACGCCTCTTTCTCCTCGTCACAAACTCTAATATCACATCCCACTAGAGGGGATGGGGTGTTTTACCCGTCACAAACTCTTCCCTCGACTGTGTGTTATTGTGTGTCACAGTTTGTTCACGTCTCTGATAGCCTTCAACTTCATTGACACGGAATTGGCAAGGAGGGAGGTAATCGGACGTCTCAGGAGCAGTTATAAAGTTTCTTTCAAAGCAGTCGGGGCCCAGTTCTACGTGATCCTTGTCATACTACCCATGCGGGATGTTGGGATGTATACACTCACGAGGCAGGGATGAGGAAGATGGTATTTTAAAGTAAATGTACTCTCATTTATTTAGAGAGAGGACGAGTGATAGTGAGAGAAAGAGAGTGAAAAAGTGACCAAAGAAATATAGAAAAAAAGAGTAATATAAGGGGAGAGAGGTAATAAAGAAGAGAGGGGATCGATAAATTAATAAAGTGAATGTCAGAAAAGAGATATATAATTAAGAGAGAGGAAGTAAGAGTGAATGGTAGAAAAGCTAGATGGAGGTAAGAGTGAGGGTGGGAGACGGAAATAAGATAGGAGAGAGAGGAAAAAATTGAACGGGAGAAAATAAAGATAGAGGTAAGAGAGAAGTAGGAGAGGAAAAAGATGAGAGTGGATGGGAGAAAAAAAGAGAAGGTAGAGGAAGAATTAAGAAAAGAGGAGCAGAAAGAAAGAGGAATTGGATGGAAGAAAAGAGTGTACATAGAGAAACGGGAGAGGAATGGTGAGATAGAAAAAATATAATGTAGATGTTAAAAAGAAATATTGGAGGAAAGAAATTAGAAATAAAGATATGTAAAAACGAAAGAGAAGGAAGATGAAAATCATTTAGGAAAAAATTACCCACGATGAACCGAGACGAGATTTGAATCTCAACCTTCACCTCACCAGAAACCTAAACCAGACAAGAATGATGACTGATCCCGCGTAATTACGGATGCGGGATATCTTCTTATTAGGTTATGTTTTGTTATATAAGTGGGTGTTCATGATTTCACGCCAACAGGGCTCTTGGGTAGTTCCCTCGCTAGAATGGAGTCAATTTCTAGCTGGATGCTGAATTGCGGGTACATTTTCTCTAAACTCTACCTTCAACATTTCTACCCACAACAGATTAGTTTATTGAGTTTTTCCCGGACGGGTACTAAGACTCAGTAATACGAAAAGTGGGTGGGAAAAAAAATTGAAGTCCTTAAGATAAGACCCGTTTTTATGTAAACACTAAAATAATCCCTAATGAATGTTTTTAAATTTAATCATATAAGTAAAAAAGTTAAATTTCAGGTCAAATGAATTAAAATTATATTAAAATTTGATATTGGTCTTTTTTTTCTTTTTATCTTTTTTTTGCAGTTAATGTACAAATCTGAAACAGTTTTATTATTCGGCATTAGTTTCCACAATCCAGGCGTGCGTGCGCGCACAACAAGTGAAACCAAATCATACATTACAAATGTTCTATGGTTCAAACATTATGACAAAATAAAGTCTACTAAAACTTTTCTTGGCCACACGTTAATTTTTTTTATAACTTTATATTTTTTAATGGAGCTATTACATCACACACCCTTTCTTCAATCCTTTTCGAAGCAAGAGAATATAAACGTTTTATTATCTAGCGCTATGGTATGCGTGCTTTTGGTCAGTTTTTATTAATAACTAACTCCTTTTAAGCTTTAAGTTTATTAGAATTCTGGTAGAAAGAAAAATATTTGATGCTTACAAAAGTTACTAAAAACAATTTTCATATATTCACAACGTCAAGTCCTAAGATCAGGCGCGTTCATTTTTTATATAGAACAAATGCCACTGTCAAATTTCGTATAGATTGTTTACCACATTTGACAGTTATTGGATAACAGACATAGCCTACATATTTTTGAGCGGGCGCCCTCTTAAAAAGGATAACGTAATAAAAATATGTACATACGTTGTTTGGCCAAGGTTCAAAGAATGCCCTTGCCACATTTCGTTAAAATTGGTCCACCCATTTGGCAGTTATCGTGAACCAAACATCGTGGCAGACAGTTTAAATGCCAAATGGTCAAGTTAAAACATAACCTCGCCACGCTCAGTTAATAATAAAATAGAATGCTATCAATGTTGGCCGCAAAATAGTTTGTTTGTATTTCCTTAACTTTTGCCATTCGCGCATCCTTTCGAAAAAAAGACACAAATAACTGCTATTTTGTAAAGTATATATGCTCACGCCAAAGTTTAATAAAGCATTAGTGGTAAGATAAAGCTATAACAGAGGGGAAGAAAGTCTTATACAAGCCCGTAACAACACGTCAAAAGTTTTTGTTCACCAAAATTTATACCATTAAAAAAATGCTATTAATTATAATATTAAGTTGGAGTGTAGGGAACGTGAACTAAGTTTTGCAATGTTTGTATCAAAACATTTTTTGGCCATAATAAATAAACTCTTGCTTAAGTAAAGATATAAAGTTTAATCTTCTTCATAGGGTGACCTCAACAGCTGTTGTTGAATAAATGTCATGAGCATAGCAGAATTAGTCGAGGAACTTTTTAAATGAAGTGAAAAAGTTTTTTTAGCACCGTGTCTTACTACCCGTTCGGGTTGTACGTTATGTTGTCATTAAGTTCCAGAACAACCTTGACAGATATTTAAGAACTGTTGAAATCACCATGTGAAAAAAAATTAATCTCCTTGTTTCTACTGGTGAAATATTTTATTTGGCAAAAAAAAAAAAGTTTTGTTTTGAAAACTGCAAAAATACTACCCTTAACTCGCGTTCCCTGTATCCCCACCTTAACTGAAATCCTTCGCGTTCCCCTGTTCTACTATGGTTTTAGCTAACGGGCTGAATGAGAAGAAAGGCCTGAACCGTGAGTTAAAGAGTTGAATGCAAACCGTTAAAGATACATCTAACACTACTTACTGTATTAGAAGAAATAGAGATTTCTGACCTAGATGATTTCAAATATTATTTTAGAAGGAGCCCCGATATTTTTAAAGAGTTGTTGCGGTTGATGGTTCCCAAAAGTCACAAATCACTTCTTTTTCTTTAACTTCAGCCATAGCTTATGTTATTTAAACAAATACTTTATATGTTTACTCACTATAATAGATGTGCATTCCGTGATGGCTGATGCAAAACTGACGAAAATATTGTCATACCCCTGACACGTTCAATATCACTGACAGTATCACTGTCAAACTAGTAAATACTGACGGGAATTGGCGTCAGTTCAAAACTATACTAACAAATCGTCAGTATCTATCTCACACGATCGGTAATCTTGAACGTGTGAGTCGACCTTACACCTTTCTAGCCGGTGTAGTTCATATCTCAAGTGGTGGCTAACTTTATGTGTAAAGGAGTTGATGAATGTGAGGGAGACGCCGCCAGCAAGACTGCTGTAGGTAAATGTTTCCATCAGCTGAGATATAAAGCGCGAATAATAATCTTGAAAATATTACAGACAACGTTCTAGTGCTAATAAATCGATGTAACGTTGGTGAAGGGTGGGGAGGGGGTTATAAAACAAGAAGTAGATAGCGAGGGCCAGGAAAGTGAATTCTACAGAGGGGAAAGGGGTTTATGAAAGAACCCGATTTTTGATAAGTAATATTATTGGATTTTGGTATAAAAATTCGTAAAAAAATATATATTTGCTTCAGTTAAAAATGGCGTACATAGTGCTATAAATAGAATAATTAAGGTTGAAATTCTTCTTTATCTTTAAATATTTGATGTTTGTCACAATATGGCCGCTACAATAGCCATTCCAAACCATTATCCGGGGTATCCAGCTACCTGGAAAACCCCGAATACCAAGAAAGTCAGGGATTTTGTTTGGTCAAGAAAAAGTAATGGAAAAGTCAGGGGATTTTCACATACGCACTAAAAAGATACTCAACTTTTATTTAGAACAGCCAAAATAACATTCTTGAAGTTAATAGTCACAGTGAATCTCTTTTAGTATAATTGTGTCTTTTGAGAATACTAATTCAATTCTCAATGTTAACCTATAATTCTTGTGTCATACTTACACCCTTCGACCGCTTATCTTAAACCAAAGTTGAGTCATGGCTATGCGCATTCTATGATAATTTGATTGCATATTAGTAAGAAGCTAAAGAAATAATGTCTCACAATATTTTTAAACTGTGCTTTGAACGGGCAGTGAGTCTTGGTTCTAAAAAAACTTTTTGGTTCAAGGCTATTTTTTATGTCTCAATATGCTCTGACTGAACTCGATCTTAGATTGCACTACCCAATGGCCCGCCGCTTTAGACTGACATCCTTTAAAGTTTAACCCCTTCATAAAGTGACACCATTTCAGAATCTGTATGTATGAAAATAGTATTACATTAAGTTGCGATATTAATAAAATAATGTTTATAATATGCATTGACTGGAAAAGTTGGAGACTGGCTTTGAAAAACCTGGAAAATTCAGGGAATTTAAAAAAATGTAGTTTGGATGGAGATAGAGGACACTGATATTTATCTTGCTTTTTATTTCATCAATGGTCTTTGGTTGAGGTGATTACATTTTGTGTAGTGGAAACTGCTATTGGTTTTTGGAATGCAAAGAAGAAATAATACTTTTTTTTTCTTCTGTTAATTTTAGCTAACTGCGGCATTTGCTGCTGTAAAAAAAAAGTTAAGTTTTGATAACGTTACTTCGCATTTAAAACGCTATTAAAAAGGCCAACTAGTCAATTTCGTGAAAAGATTATATTTAGTTTTATTTCGCTTCAATTAACTTTAAATATGTTTTAGTAGTCATTTTTATCGCGATAGGTAAAAAGTTCGTTAAAACACGTCTCGTGAAATGTTTTATGTCTCAAGGCATTAGCAATTTGGACTGATAATAAATATCGATGTAGATTGTTATGGATCATCTTGGCAAGTGTAAAGGTATTTACTTCTTGCTATGACTCGGGAGGCTGGAGTTCTATCCACACTAGATTTTGTTGTTGTTGCCAAAACTGCTATTCAAGCTTCTTTTAAGGTAAATGCGGGAATAAATCTTTAATGTTTACTTGCATCATCCCGTGTCTTTTATAATAGTTGGTTCACGTTACGAATTGTTCAAACGGCCAGTAAATTGTGAGCTACTATTTTTTTTTAAATAATATGTAAGGGATGTGGAGCTTCCAGACAAGCTTCGATTTCTCGTCGAGAAAATAATGGTTTCGACAGTTACATAGTTTTGCCAATAAAAATATTGACAAATAAAATTCTCAATTTATGTTTAATTATTGACATTCTCAGCTATTATTGTAGGTACATTACAAATTAATATTCAGACGGAAAAAACCTTAAGTAATTGATTTACATTTTGTGATATTAAACTAATTTATCACATTTTAGAGTTAAATATTACTTAAAACGTGTGTAATAACACATTTTCTAAATGATGATAATGTATCAAGTTATATAAATAACTATAACATTTTATTCAAGCATTAAACCATTAACAAAAAATATTCGGCTTCGAGAATATTTCATAGATTCGACTCGAGTTTGCTTTGAAATTGAAAAAATGGACTTCGATCACTTCATATGATGAGGTGAACATAGTTTGTAACTGATTTTATCACAACTGCTATTTAATATGATAATTTGATTGCATATTAGTAAGAAGCTAAAGAAATAATGTCTCACAATATTTTTAAACTGTGCTTTGAACGGGCAGTAAATCTTGGTTTTAAAAAAAACTTTGGTTCAAGGCTATTTTTTATGTCTCAATATGCTCTGACTGAACTCGATCTTAGATTGCACTACCCAATGACCCACCGCTTTAGACTGACATCCTTTAAAGTTTAACCACTTTATAAAGTGACACCATTTCAGAATCTGTATGTATGAAAATAGTGTTACATTAAGTTGCGATGTTAATAAAATAATGTTTATAATATGCATTGACTGGAAAAGTTGGAGACTGGCTTTGAAAAACCTGGAAAATTCAGGGAATTAAAAAAAATGTAATTTGGATGGAGATAGAGGACACTGTTATTTATCTTGCTTTTTATTTCATCAATGGTCTTTGGTTGAGGTGATTACATTTCGTGTAGTGGAAACTGCTATTGGTTTTTGGAATGCAAAGAAGAAATCATAATGCTATTTTTTTTTCTTCTGTTAATTTTAGCTAACAGCGGAATCTGCTACAGTAAAAAAAAAGAAGTTAAGTTTTGATAACGTTACGTCGCATTTAAAACGCTATTAAAAAGACCAACTAGTCAATTTCGTGAAAAGATTATATTTAGTTTTATTTCGCTTCAATTAACTTTAAATATGTTTTAGTAGTAATTTTTATCGCGATAGGTAAAAAGTTCGTTAAAACACGTCTCGTGAAATGTTTTATGTCTTAAGGCATTAGCAATTTGGACTGATAATAAATGTCGATGTAGATTGTTATGGATCATCTTGTCAAGTGTAAGGGTATTTACTTCTTGCTATGACTCGGGAGGCTGGAGTTCCATCCCGACTAGATTTTGTTGTTGTTGCCAAAACCGCTATTCAAGCTTCTTTTAAGGTAAATGCGGGAATAAATCTTTAACGTTTACTTGCATCATCCTGTGTCTTTTCTAATAGTTGGTTCACGTTACGAATTGTTCGAACGGCCAGTAAGTTGTGAGCTACTAAAACATTTTTTTTTATAATAGGTACGGGATGCGGAGCTTCCAGACAAGCTTCGATTTCTCGTCGAGAAAATAATGGTTTCGACAGTTACATAGTTTTGCCAATAAAAATATTCACAAATAATATTCTCGATTTATGTTTAATTATTGACATTCTCAGCTATTACTGTAGGTACATTACAAATTAATATTCATACGGAAAAAACCTTAAGTAATTGATTTGCATTTTGTGATATTAAACTAATTTATCACATATTATAGTGATATATTACTTAATACGTGTGTAATAAAACATTTTCTAAATGATGATGATGTATCAAGTTATATAAATAATTATAACATTTTATTCAAGCATTAAATCATTAATAAAAAATATTCGGCTTCGAGAATATTTCATAGATTCGACTCGAGTTTGCTTTTAAATTGAAAAAATGGACTTCGATCACTTCATATGATGAGGTGAACATAGTTTGTAACTGATTTTATCACAACTGCTATTTAACGGTTTCTTTTATACACAAACTCGTATCAACGGGAACAGGAATGACGAAGCCACACGTAACCCTGGCTGAGATTCGAAACTTGGACATCCTGTTATAGCCGCATCTAAATATCATATCGTTTGGATTTTAAATATAAAAATACAACACAACAACAAGCCTCCCGGCTTTTAATTCATCACCGTGAGAGCAGAAACCCACATTTCAACAATTATTTTCTGGTCATGCCGGGAATCGAATCCGGAACTCTTAGTCCAGTAGGCATAAATGCTACCAAGTGAACACAGTTTTAGTAGGAATCTCTTTGGTAGATCTTTTGATCACTGCTGTGGGTCTGTGATAGACTCCGGGCGTATTTATTCTAGGCTCGGAATCAGAGTGGAACCTCCTTGCTACTCTGCCAGGCCGTAGCTAGGAATGCATTCAAGGCCTTCAAGTCTCCCAGCTGGGGTTGGCCAGGAATTTTAATCTTTATATTTCCCTTGGAGCAACATGATATTATTTTTATAAACTTTATTGTGCCTGTAGGGGCTAATAACTTTATACGATTCCAATAAGCTGCTAGTATAAGTACTGAGGGGGAATTATAGTAGTTAAGTGAACAGTAGAACGCGCTCCCCTAATTTCTTTTATTGTTACTACAGACTTAACATTTATCTTTGGATTTTAAGTTGAAATATCTCATACAATTTCTCCTTTGATTTAAAGTTAATAATTTTCTTTTGTGATCAAGCTAGACATAAAACATATTAATACCTACTATATTTAATAGTTGATTATATTTTAAGAAAATAACGGTTGTCACGTGGCTTAAGACATAGATCTCACAATAAATTATAAACACTTTAAAACTCTTAATCGCTTGAAAATCCACGTACTGTACATACATCGTTTGGCCTAAGTTAAAGTATATTTCCCCCGAATTTTGTTAAAATTGGTCCGTGCATTTGGAATTTATCGCGGAACAAACAAATAAACTTACATATATTCGAGTGTCTGTCATCTTGAATTGGATAACCAGATTGAAATTTTTTGTGCATATGTTGTTTGGCCTAGGTTTAGCGAACGTTACTGCCAAATTTCTTAAATTTGATCCACGCATGTGACATTTATCGTGGTACAAAGATACGGACAAATACAGATGGACAGACAAACGAAATTCTAAATGGTCAAGTTAAAACAGAACCTTTCGTCGTTCGGTAAACACATATTTTAAGATCGGGGGGAGGTTAAATCCTCTACCTTCACCCTCCCCCCTCCCCCCCNGTCATTTAGTCAATCACATATGCCCTGGAAAGTCCAAGTTTAACGCGAAGGGGCGTTTATAAAATACAAACACACTTTTTTGCGGTCAACATTGATCAACTTTTATAGATATATGTAATATTTATCAAAATTGACAGCCGTAGATCACATGTGTTCAAGTATGAATAGTTGAAAGAAGATCGATTAATTATTCTATTTGTCAGCTAAGGCACTAACCAATGAACATTGTACTGTGCTTGAATGTTGTATGATATCGAACTTTTAAAAACATACAATGCTATTTTTAATGCTTTGCTTGCAAAACTTGCTCGCATTAATCTGCCAAAATTAGTTATGATAATAAAATAAATACATATATTTTATAGCTATTTATACACAGGATTGATATATTGTGAGACAATCCTACAAACTTTCTCATAAAGTGTCTTATAGCCTGGAACAACATTTTTGAAAAACTAGTTTTCACTTTACTACCATTAAATATATTTTCCTCAGAAAAACAAACATATTATCTTGTTAATCACAATAAATACTTTTCATGCATACATTTTAAACAATATTGTATAAACCATTTTTAGAACATTTCAAATTTTTTAAAATCAACATTTTTTTAACTACTCTCAAATTATGTATATTTGTAAAAATAAATTCTTATTTATTTTGTAAAACAATTCCCAAGTGCTCTTATTGAACTAAATCTTAAAGACATTTTCTTAAAGTTTCGTATTTTTTAAAAAAAATTGTCATAAATAACCTACTAATGCTTGAGATGATCATGCTGCTTTACAAATATATGTCCATGATAATCGGTAGCTAACATTGTGGATACAACTTTAGATAACTTAAATATAATACTATTTTCAGAGTATTAAGTCTGCCTGGCAGAGGGAGTTGAAACAAAAATAAACATTATCAGTACATTAAGTGTGGGACAGGCCCGTTCCGTTCTGTCTTAGCGGCTAAATCCGTGAATTCTGAGTTTTATTGCGTTATGTTGCTTGCTCTGGCATTCTATAATTCCACGTGGTTGTTCAACTTCGCTCTATAAAGTTTGTTCGAGATGTTAATACATATATTCTACAGCCGGCTTTGCGTGGGGATGAATACTTTTAAATGTCAACCCTGGGGGAAATGTTATTTTAAAACCTAAGGAAGCCGCCTCATTAAGCGAAAAATTCAGCTCTAACGCAATATTTAACTCTACGATGCGCTATTTAAAAATAGGGTTCACGCCAAAATAAAAGTCGAATGGTTCCAACAAGGCAATTTCTCCTTAAAACCCCTATATTTTGTTTTATTAATATAAATACAAACTCATTTTCAACGATTTTTAACTAAGCATATTTGTGGAGTTATAGAACTAAGCTTGATAAAAAAAAGGGCTCTAGATTTAGCCTTTCTCTAATAATCACATTATTTTTTATAGGCGCACAAAAGAAAATTTTAAGATATTTGAGAATTAGCAGCGAGCTTTTCTTTTTATCTTGAGATAAAATGTTTCTTAGTTTTCTTTCCTTTCTTTCTTATTTACATGAAAAAGGGTGGTGCTAGGTGAAGGTCAAAAGGGAGTATAAGCTTAGACAAAATAAAGCAGTAGTTTTACAAAACGACACAAACCATTGTATTTTGTGGCGTATGGTCTGACAGAGGTTGATACTTCCTCACTGGCCGAGGCCCGTCTCACTCAAAGGATTGCACCTCTCTTATGTAGGTAATATATCTAGAATCGGATATCGCATCGTGGTCGTGGCTTTCTGAATTATACTGTTGTTGAAAATTTACAAACTAAACTGTTCCTAACTTTTTTATTTTATTTTCAACAACATTGATAAAATATTATTTAAAAATTTTAAAAAAACTATCTGGTTCCAATTTTACTGTTGTAAAATAAAAAGTGTAAAAAACCATACTTGGATACGTTTTCTGATTTGAACGTTATATATTATATAATCAACTTGGCGTGAAATGGGCTATTAAGTATAGGGCCTTCCTTGATTTTCTAACGAATTGACATTTGGCGTAAGTAAAAGTTACTAAATATACTTTCATTTACTCAACTCATACGCCAAGTTATGTGATATACAGCTGTAACTTTTGACACAATATAATTAATATCTACAAAATAACACTAATAATGTAGTGAAATATAATCAAAGTTGATTGCAAAATGATTTTTTTTATAATCGGTAACTCGTCTGCCTAGTCAGGGCTAAGGGTCACGGGCTAGATTCCTGGTAGTGATGAAAAATTTGTAGTAGGTTAAGTGTGGGATTTCTTCTTTTAACAGAGGTGACTGAATGGCTGGGAGGCTGGCTTGTGTGTCTGTTACGGTTTCCAAGTTGGTTTATAAGTAGTGTGCTAATATAATCTGTCAGTTTATAAAGTTCACCTTTAATACCTACATTAATTTAAAAAACACTATAAAATGAGTGGACATTGGACCAATAACGTTTTATTGTGTTTAATTTTTTACAACATGGTAAAACGTAGATAAATTCTTGTTTGTAGACGCGGGTCTGGAAGGATAAAAATAAATGCCAGTGTTCCTTTGGTGACGCCTACTACCGTAAGTCGTGTTGGTTTCGTCAAAGTTACACAAGGACCTATTTTGCTGCATGGCAAGTCCGTACCTTTAATAATGCAGGCCGCCTCGATCAGCGAGAAAATACCAATTGCTGTCAGGCCACACGGCTTAAAATACAATGCTCTATGTCGTTTTCTGAAACTATTTATTTATTTATATCCAAGCGTATACTCCTTTCCGCCCCTCACATACAAACACTCTTTATCATGTCAATAAGAAAGAGGGGAAAGATAACTACAAAACTTATTATTTCAAGGTAAAAAGAAAAGCTCACTGCTAGTTCTCAAATATCTTAAAATTTTCTTTTGTGAGCCTATCAATAAACTACTGTATTTGTTAGAAGAAGGCTGAATCTAGCTGTTAATGTTAAGTAAAAAGAGCCCTCTTGGAATCTTTCGACTTTATTTCGGCATGAACCATATTTTGAAATAACGCATCGTAGAATTAAATATTGCGTTAAGAGACCACTAAAGTACTCTAAAGATATACCAAAACATCTACGTCTTATTGAACTAATTTATCAGCAATTAATAGGTGTACGTTGAAGAAAAAAAAGAATTCAACAAAGTTAAGAGTTTCTCTTGGATTTTATGATTTTATTTCAGCAACCAGAGAAAAAAAATCAATTGTCAAAAAATCTTTCATTTTACGAGATAAATATGGAAAAATAGACTAAATTAAAACCATAGGGTCCTAGCTATAAGTTGTGAGATAAATATTTCCTGGTAAAATCCTGTGGTCACAACACAAAAGAGGGCAGGAGGAGGGGAGAAGTGAGAAGGAGCCTGCGGTCTCTTTGACAGAACACTCGCATTACAGCTATTGATACGTTTTACTCGAGTTGAAATCAAATCATATATCACTTTTAAAGAATATAGGCTAAGCTTGTGTTTCTATTTTTTTCTAGTACTACAATAACCTACATACATGACTTTTATTGTTATTGAGTCTTACTACCCATACGAGTTATACGCATATGTACTAATTATGCTAATTTGCTAGGGATAAGGAAGGTAGAATTTAGAGGAAAGGTACCAATATTTGCAGGGGAGTGGAAAACTATTAAGGAAAAACCACCCTCATTACATCCAACTGGGATTCGAAACCCCAATCCCCCCAACATAATCAGTCTAGTATAATGTGAGAGTGACACCCTGCCCTAGACCATTCAACCATCTAAGTGGAAAACATGACTTCATTCTGCTTTACTTTATGGTGGAATTCGTTCATGTATTTAAACATTATTAAATAAATAAAAGAATGTTCTTTTTTAAAATCTCAACACTTCTATTTTTTTTTTCGTTTGGGATACGCAGTTAGTAATAACATAATCAGTTGCCAAATAATTGCATGTAGATCAGTCACGGAATTTCTTAGTTAGACGCACTTATAAGCGATATTATTCAACTTCCATCAATAGGCACACGAAATAAACATCAAGTTCGTCTAGTTTACTTTATGGCGGAATTCGTTCATGTATTTAAACATTATTAAATAAATAAAAGAATGTTCTTTTTAAAAATCTCAACACTTCTATTTTTTTTCATTTAGGAGACGCAGTTAGTAATAAAATAATCAGTTGCCAAATAATTTCATGAAGATCAGTCACGGAATTTCTTAGTTAGACACACTTATAAGCAATATTATTCAACTCCCATCAATAGGCACACGAACTAAACATCACGCTTGTCTAGTCTGGTTTGTCGGTGACGGCGAGGTCAAGACTCGAATCCCGGCTGGATTTACTGATGATGGATAATTCCCCATTCTCACTTCTTTATTAAGCTATAAAAGACAGCAATTTCACATAATATGTAGTTATTACTTATGGCTTCGACCGCGGAACAGGGTTTGATAACCACTGGGTTGTACACTACTAGAATTCAGCAAATTAAAAACACTTTCATAAAAAACAACAACACAGATCCAGATGTTTCGAGGTTGATCTCTGGCGCTTTCAGAATTTTTTTTGTGTCTCAGTATGTCTGGAACGGGGTCAACTAAGCCTTGTGAGGACAGTTGAGGAGATACTCGGTTGGTATAGATCGCTCGCGGACTCACACCATGGAGACCATGTGCCCACCGATGCAGGTAGTAATCCCTGTAATAAACATACCAAGGGACTACATAATCGCTTTACATCGTTTGGCATGTTGAGTTAATTTTTACAAAAACTTTTTAAGTGATTATTATTATTTGCACCGCGTCTTACTACCCGTTCGGGTTATACGCACTTAACGCTAATGTATAATGGTAGGGTGATTGTGAAATGAAATGGAGGACCTACAGTTTAACGTGGAATCCGAACCACGGTGGAGGCCCGGCATTCCCCACATTCACAAGTTGTGATTAATACACGTCTTGTCAGAGGTGAAGGAAGGGTTTGG